>CAUYQU010010833.1:0-140000 GCA_963574635.1 Cheracebus regulus | reverse complement strand
TTGTCTAGTTAGTTTGATAGTGAGTCCTTCACTGTAGTGAAGCTTCCTTTTCATTTCAAACTGTCGCTTTTTTTTTTCTCGTTCTTCAGGTGAGAGGTCACTATCCTCCTCTCCACGGCTTTCTTGTTCCTGAAGCCGATATTTGCGCTCCAAGCCTTCAGCAGCAGCTAATTTCTTAGCTAAGATACTTGGTGCCGTGGCTTCAGTGGCTTCTGTGTCACTACACGCATGTTCATCATCACCCACATACCGTGGTAAGGAGGGCTTGGTTCATCTCTTTTCATTAACCCATGGTCTTTGCCTGCTGGGTGATATGTCCCCCGGGTGTTCATTTCATCCCACTTCTGGGATTTTTTGCTCAGTTCCTCGTCGACACTCCCGCGGGCTGTTCGGTCGATGCCACCACAGAGAAAGTGGTAGAGCTTTTGTCCTTCAGGATCCGGTGGATGGGCAGCTGCCAGGCCGTCGAGGCCGCCATCGCCGGGCGCTCGGGCTGTCAGCTCAGGCTAGCTGCTTGGCGTGGGGTCCGCAAAGAGAAGGGTCGGGACTGGCAGAGGGACCCGCAGGCAGCCACGTGGCTGCCTGTGACACGGCCACCGGCCACCGGAGCGTTCTGGGGGCTCCTCGCGCACCCTTAGACGCCGGCACTTGACCCGCTCGCGGGAGGACGCCGGCCTAGAGCTCCAGGGCGGGAGCAACGCCGATGCCTAAAACATTCTTGAAAAAGAAGAATCAAGTGATTGAAAACCAGTCTGCCCTATTTCAAGTCTTGTTATAGAGCTGTAGTAATCATGACTATGACTATGGCAGAGGAATGGGCACACAAATCAGTGGAACAAAATTGAGAACCCAGAAAAAGATCCACACAGTCTGCTGAAATGATTTTTGAAAAAGGTGCAAAAGGAAGTCAGTGGAAGAAAAATCGCCTTTTTAACAAATGGTGAATTGAACAACGGTGAAACGGAACGACTGGGCATCCCCAGGCAAGACAATGAAATAAAAATGAACCTTGACCTAAGTCTCACACCTTATGAAAAAGTTAATTCAACAGTGGATTCGATTGCTTGAGTCCAGGAGTTCAAGACCAGCCTGGGTAAGACAGCAAGACCCTGTCTATTAAAAAAAATAAAAATGAAAAATTAGCTTGGTGTGGTGGCTCCTGCCTGTAGTCCCAGCTACTTGGGATGTTGCAGCAGGAGAATCGCTTAAGCCCAGGAGTTCAAGGCTGCCATGGACTATGATAGCACCGCTGTACTCTAGCCCGGGCAACAGAGTAAGACCATCTCAAAAAAAAAAAATTGTCAGAGAAATGCAATACCTTAACCTTTACCAGATACAATTAATTAATTAATTAAAATAAATAAACAAAATGGATTATGGAGGAAATGTAATGCATAAAACTACTAAATGTTTTTTTTAAAAAGGGAAAAGCTTTGAGATATAGGGCCGGGCATAGAATTGTTAGGTTTCACATCAAAATCATTATCTATAAAAGGAAAAACTGATCGATTTCACCGAAAGGTAAAACTGTTGTTCTGTGAAGAGCTGGTAAGAGGATGAAAAAATTAGCTACACAGTACGAGAAAATATTTGCAAACCATATATTGAACAAAGGACTAGTATCTAGAATATATAAAGAATTACACAACTCAACAACAACAACAACAACACCAAAACACTAAAAAATTCAATTAGAAAATAGGCAAAAGACTGAGGGTGATATTTCACTAAGGAGGCTATAAAGATGGCAGATTAGCACATGAAAAGTTGTTCAACACCATTAATCATTAGGGAAATGCAAACTAAAACCACAATGAGCTATCACTCCATACCTATCAGGATGGCTAAAATAAAAATAGTGACCATGCTAAATGCTGTCAAGGAAGAGGAGATACTGGATCACTCATAATTTCTGGTGGGAATGTAAAATGATATAGCTGCTCTGGAAAATGATTTGGCAGTTTCTTATAAACAAAACAAAACCAACAACAACAATAACAAAACCCAAGAACTAAGCATACTACTATTATCCTGCCCAGCAACTGCGCTCTTGGGTATTTAGCCCCAAGAAATGAAAAGTGGCATACACAAACACACAATGCCTTCACACAAAACCTGGTATGCAAATCTTTGTCTACTTACTCACTTTAGTAAAAAATAACCCAGATATCCTTTAACAGGTAAATGATTAAACCAACCATTGTACATTTATACCATGAACTACTACTCAGCAATAAAAAAGAATAATTGATAAACACAGCCTGGATCAATCTCCAGAGTTATACTGAGTGAAAAATGCCAGTCCCAAAAGGTTACATACTGCAGTGAGCTGTGATCGTGTCACTTCACTCCAGCCTGAGCAACAGAGCAAGACCCCATCTCTAAAAATAAACAAAGATGGATTACAGAGTGAATGTAAAGTGTAAAATAAAACTATTAAAATTTTAGAAAATTAGGAGAAAATCTTTGAGATGTCAGGCTAGGCAAAGAATTATTAGGCTTGACATCAAAAGTACAATCCATTTGTATAACAAGTTTGAAATGACAGAAGTACAGAAATAAAGAAAAAAAATTCATGGTTGCCAGTGGTTAAGGAAGTGGTGGGGATTGGAAGGAGGTGAACTTACCATAAAAGGGAAAGATAAGGGATACTGGGACTGACAGAAATACTGTCTTGACTGTAATATTGATGTTAATACAAATGTCATTATCCTGGTTGCAATATTGTACTGAAGTGTTATAAGATGTTACCATCAGGGAAGCTGGATAAAGGGTAAAAGGTTCTGTCTGTATTATTTCTTACAACTGCATGTCACTCTCTAATTAGCTCAAAATAAAAAGTTTAATTTAAAAAACATGTATGAGGGTGTGCATATTTTTTCAAAATGTATTTAGGAAGTTCATGAGTGGAAAGTCTGAGTGAATATACATTATATCTGGAATTCTGGTTTGCAAATTAGCCTGGGAAATGTAGCCTGACTCAGGTGTGACTCACTTCTATACCATTGTTCTCAGCTCTGCTGTTGCTCACTGCTAACGTTGAAGCCAGGTATCTCTTGAGTTGCAGGGCAACCAAGATCCCATGATCCAATGTTGCTGTCACTCACCTTGGCCTTTGAGAGAGAAAAGAAAATAGATGGAGAAGGAGGATTTTTCCTTTGCTCCGTTTTCCTTTGTTACAGGCTGAACTGTGTCAATTCATAATGTTGAGGTCCTAAATCCAGTACCTCAGAATATGAAATTTTTTTGGAGTTAGAGTCTTTAAAGTGATAATTAAGTTAAAATGAGGTTATGAAAGTAAGTCCTAATATAGCTAGTATCCATATAAGAAGAGATTAGGACATTCATACACAGGGAGCAGTCCATACGAAGATGCAAGGAGAAGACAGTCATCCACTAGCCAAGGAGAGAGGCCTCAGAAGAAACCAACCCTGCTGACACCTTGATCTCACATTTCTAGCCTCCAGAGCCATGAGGCAGTAAGTTTATTTGTTTAAGCCATTCAGTCTGTGGTATTTCTTATGGTAGCCCTAGCAAACTAATACATCCTCCTATATTTGGACCTAGGCCTGTCCTTCTTGATTAAGGGAATGTGAAAATAAGACTGTTGTTAAGGTTTGTTTGTTGAGATGGAGTTTCACTCTTGTTGCTTAGGTTGGCGTGCAATGGCGTGATCTCGGCTCACTGCAACCTCTACCTCCCAGGTTCAAGCAATTCTCCTGCCTCAGCCTCCTGAGTAGCTGGGATTACATGCATGCGCCACCACGCCCAGCTAATTTTTTGTATTTTCAGTAGACATGGGTTTCTCCACGTATGAAGCAGGAATGGCGAGGAACAAACCTCTCCAACCCTGAACTAAGGAAGGAAGTGGCTTTTTATTTGGCCGGGAGCTTTTGGGGGCTCCAGCCTTATTCACTAAGCTCCCCAAGCTGCAGCTTCTCTCCCCTTTAATAGGCTTACAATGCTACAGGGGAAACTGAGGTGGAACTATGTCATTGTCCATTTGCTGGATGTCTCACCTTACCATCTTTTGGCTTTATTTATTTGC
This sequence comes from Cheracebus regulus, assembly GCA_963574635.1. Taxonomy (NCBI): domain Eukaryota; kingdom Metazoa; phylum Chordata; class Mammalia; order Primates; family Pitheciidae; genus Cheracebus; species Cheracebus regulus. Next base: position 135,952 of record CAUYQU010010833.1, on the reverse strand, counting down.
TAATTCATATGTAGCATGTGCGGGAACGGCAGGGGAGGGGGCTTACAGAGACAAGGCAAAGCCAACAAGCTGTTTGTTGGCAGAGGTGTTTCCAGGAGGGATCCTGGTCTGTGGATACGTGGGGGCATGAACCAGTGCAGGGCTCCAGCTGGCAGGGATAACATTCATTTGCAGCTCTTTCAAGTTAACAGATAGCAGAGACGCTGGGAACTAAAAAGGGAGTTATTTTCCCAGCTCTTTGGTATTTTGTTTTGTTTTTTTCCTTCTTCACCCTCCTTCCCATCTGGAAGGGGGAAGAAACCAACCCTGCTGGTGAAATAGAAGGAGGTGAAATAGGAGGTGAAATAGAAGGAGGTGAAGTAGAAGGAGGTGAGGGAGTCTCCCCTCTCAGTAGAGATGGGGTTTCTCCATGTTGGTCAGGCTAGTCTCAAACTCCTGACCTGAGGTGATCCACCCACCTCGGCATTCCAGTGTGCTGGGATTACAGGCGTGAGCCACCACACCCGGCCGCTGTTGTTAAGGTTTTAACAAGACTTTATGAAGGCTTGGGCAAAATTGAAAAAAAAAAAAAAAAGACAATAGAAAATTCTTCAATTCTGATCACAGATATTACAAATCTAAGAGATCACAGGCTCCAGCCCATCTAAGGGTTCTCCACCTAGAAACAGACCTGGTATGGCTGATACTAATACCTGCCATGTTCCTTGGGCTGTACCACTGCAGTGCACACTGGCTGGACATTTGCATCTTTCCTGAAGGCTTCATTGAAGCCAAGAAGGGCCACTCTGCCTGACTCACAGCAGACTAGAAGGGCCAAAGAGTTCACATGTCAGGCAGCAGCCTTCAGTCAATGACCAATGGGAACTGATGTACAATTGCCCAACTCCCTCCTTCCGTGGCTGGGTTAACTCCGAAGCATATGCTTTCCCAGAATTTCCCCAGGAGATTAAGTTCCAGTTATTCACCTTTTGTTGGCTGTTTTCCCTTCCTCATCTAACTTTCACTTGGCTGCTATTGAAGTTTCATGCACCTCCAAAATAAATTACTTTCACTCATGTCCTTGTGTCAGGACTGCTTCTGGAATAAACCAAACTAAGACACTCCTGCCTAGCTTCTAATTTGCTTCACAGCAGTAAAGGTCAACTTTTCTCTGCATTACCCAAGAGAAAACCTAGCCATGACCTCATCATGGTGCTTGGATCCCCAGAAACTTGTCTCTCGTGAAACCCTGATTCTTTCCTTTCCTCCTCAAGATCTTTCCTTAACCAGCATGTATAACCATCCGTTCTATTGAGTACTAAGCAAAGAGAGTTTAGAAACTGTTAGAAATATTTTTATTTTGTTCAAATTTTTAATATTTCATAGACCAGAAACAGCACCCTCTCTTTGATCCCACCCTTGTATGCCCAAAATATCTGAGTTGGAGGAGTCAATGACCCTCTGTCACACAGTTTAACTGGATTACAGAGTGCAAACCCCCAAACCAGTTCCTGACGCTCTTTCTTTCTTCAGCCTGTAGATTCCAATTACTTCCACGGCAGGAAAATTGGCTCTAACATTATCCAGAGTCCTTCCCAAATCTATTATTTATGGCACAAGTGCTGATTTCAGATATCTAATAATCTAAGGTTTTTCATCTCCAAAGACCTTTATTTCATTTTGCCTCTACCATGGTTTTCTATTTTATTGTATTGTATTTATTTTTGAGAAAGGATCTCACCCTTTCACCCAGGCTGGAGTACAGTGTCCCAAGCACGGCTCACTGTATCCCCAACCTCTTGTGCCCAAGCCGTCCTCCTGCCTCAGCCTGCTGAGTAGCTGAAACCACAAGTGAGCGAGCGAGTGCCACCATGCCTGGCTAATTTTTTTTTTTTTTAGAGGCAGTCTCATCATGTTGTCCAGGTTAGTGCTGAACTCCTGGGTTCAAGCAATCTTCCTGCCTCAGCCTCCCAAATGGTTAAATTTGTGTAACTATCACACCTGGCCTACCATGGTTTTCCAATGTAAAATTTTAAATGAAAAATCTTAATCTTTTGGTCATTGCTGTCTTGCTGTAGTTTCCCACAGCATGAGGAGAAATGAATTATCTGCCTCTACGTTAGGAAAACAATCTTCAGTTGATGTCTCAGGATTTCTCCTGCCATATACCTGGAATGTGTAAAAGCACACGAAATATCCTAGCATAACACAAACCACACAACCATCCTTTGGGACCTAGAATGGAATGGGGAGGAGGAAGAGACAAAGGAAACCTTTTACTCCATACCTTTCTGAAGGTTTGAACCTTTCATAACAAGAGTGAATCCAGACATTTGCTATGAAATTTTCTCATTTAGGCTAATCATTTAGATTAAATGATTAAAAGAAACAGAACTTAAATGAATTTCCACTAGGGGGTGGTAGAGAATCACAAGCCATACCATAGTCTGAAACTGAAGGGCAAAAGTGAATAGTCAAGTTCAGAATCACATGCTGCTGCCCATTTGTAGTTATAAATCTTTATTAACTAGTTCAGTGTGAGATCTAATTTCTTCATAAATGCCAAATAATATATAATATGCTATTTTCAGCAACACTTTTCAGATTATGTTCTCATACAGCCTTTTATAGCCCTTTATAGCTTTTCTGTAAACTGGCCTGAGATATACCACCACTGAAATTGAATGACAGGGATCCATTGAGGTTGGAATCAATACACTAACTGATTCAGGAGATTAATAGATAGATAGATAGATAGGTAGATAGATAGACAGATAGATAGATACACATACACACATTCCTCTCCTTGAGTCCCCCTGGGTAAGCTGAGGCATGAGTACTCTGAAGGAAGACCAACCATGAGTGAGCTGCAGCATCCTTACTTAACCTCCAAACTTTACATTTGCTATACTATAGAGAGAAATGAATTCTGAACTGAATTCCCTCCTTAACCTCCAACATGCCTGGCCACTCTGCGTAAATGGCACTATGCCTCTGCCCAGTTTCTTTACCTATGCCTTTTACTCTATACCAATCCCAACTGAATCCTATCTCTGACTGGGCCAATAGGTGTGAGACTCAGATATTCTTACCTGGGAAGTGCTATTTCTTTTTTCCAGAGGCCAGAGGTGGTTTATAGTAACCACCTGTATCATTTTGCAGGGGCTTCTTTAAATGGGTGGCCAGACTCACCTCACTGTGCTAGGTGCTAATATGGCCTCTCAGCTTTATTCCCCTTGCAATCCAAAATCTGCCAGAACTGGACAGCAGTTTTATCCTTGAATTAAACTGGTTCATGATGTTTGTCTCTCACCCTCCCACCAGCTGTGCCTTATTTTTCTTTGATTCTAACTATTACAGAAAAGACAAGTCAGACGACTGCATCGCTGGGCAGAGTTCCAAGTAAACTGCATTGGGAATCCTCGGCATTTTAACAACGGCTTCTGGCTCCCCTTGTGACTAATGGGCAACACAGGCCTGTTTATGAGTTCAAGTCTCTGTCCTGGATCACTTAATTTTAATTGTTCTGTTATTTAGTTTCAATCCTGGTCCCCACAGTATTCTTCTCACTGTTCATTTTCAAATTTGGTGTCCAACCTATTCCTGTGTGCTTTCCTCAATCCCTAAACCAAGCACTCCCTGACTTGCTCACCTTCCCACTTGGGCACCCTGGATCCCAGCCAGAGGTGGCCCTTACTATTTGGCCCCTCCCTCAGTGCCCTTGGACCTCTTTACTCCTAACTGCTCTTGCTGAAGGGCTTCCTTTTTACTCCATGATCTTCATGGCTGAGCTTGCTTCATTACTTCCGGAGGGAAATCTTGCTACTTTCTGTAAACATTATTTTGTCATGGCATATTTATGTGGAACCTGTGTCATTTCTTTTCCTACTTATTCTGAATTAATTAAGCATTCCTGGACCAGATATTAGTGGAAGACTCCTGTTGTACGGGGGTGGGATGATGGGGTAGTGAGAGAAGACATGGGCAATAGTAACTTTCCAGGTTTTACAACTGAAGGACTCATCCTTTATTGCTACCATAGTAAACTTTATCTTAAAATATGCTGCATCTGTGTCTCTTCCAACTTTGGGAATCTAATCTATTTCAGCAAGGACCCTACCACAATGTTAGAGCTCCATGCATTCCAGAGGGATCCTTTGTGATCTATCACCTTGAAAACTCCAAAACAACGTCTGCTCCCCCAATATCTGAGCCTTCTTCTGCTTCCCCGAGCATCTGGGCCTCACTGTAGCTCAGGCCAACTGCCAGCAGCTCCAACCTAGCCTGGCTTCTACTCTTAGAGAGAGCATATTTTTGGCCCTTTCCAAGGTCCCTCACCACTAGTTCCCTCCACACTTCATCTGTTGCCACAGCAACATTTTGGCTTCCTGTGCCCAGTTCTGCTGCTCTCCATTGCTTTAAGCACAAATGACATCCAATTTGGGATGTAACCATACTTTTTGTTTCCTAGTTTCACTAAAAATGAAGTTCTTGAGTGGTTTTTTCATTCTCTTTGCTGTACTATATAGTTACAGAGAAATGAAATCTGAACTGAATTCCCTCCATATTCCTCGCAAAAACATAACTCTCTTGAATTGTAATTTTGATTTCCTTTTCAACCCAAAAATTACTGAGATGTTTTTAAGTTTCCAAGTGGATACTTTCTTGTTAGTATTGTTTTGGTGGGGTTTTGTTTTTGTGTTTTTTATTTTAGTTTAGTTTTGTTTTTCTATGTATGTATTTTATAATGGTGAGAGAATATAGACTGTGTAGTTTCTAATTTCTACTATTTAATTTTACTTTGTGATTTAATGCCTTATATTTGGAAAAATATGTATTCACTATTTGTTGAGTATACAGTTTTATAAATATTTGATAACTTCAGACCACTATTTGCTTTAGTAAAATATATTTGTATTGTTTTAAAATTTGATATGACAGTTTAGTTTAAAAGTATGCTAAAAGCTCTTAAATTTGTCTATTTATCCTTCCTAACAAAGCACATTTTTTCCCTAAATTTTGAAGACTTGTTTAGGATATAAAGACTTATAACTTATGGGCAGTTGGTGAATTGTACATTTTAGCATAATAAAGTATTCTTCTGTGACACTGAAAAATGTCTTCACCATTTATTCTACTTTGTTCAGTATTAATATTTGCAATGGTTTGAATGTGTCCCCAAAAAGCATATGTTGGAAATGTAATCTTCAATGCAACAGTGTTAAGAGGTGAGACCTAATGAGAGGTGTTTAGGTCACAAGGACTCCACCCTCATAAATGAATTAATGCCAATTACAAAAAGGCTAAAAGCCTGTGAATTCAACTTCTTGTACTTGGGCTCTCTCCTCTTTCTCTCACTCTCTCTTTCTCTCTCCCTCCTTCGGTGCTCTTTTTATCCCTCTTGGCTTCCACCATAGTATGAGACAGTCAAAAGATTTTTGCAAGATGCAGGCCTCTCAACCTTGGACTTCCTAGCCTCTAGGACTGTAATAAATCAAGCTCTGTTCTTTATAAATTACCTAGTCTTGGATATTGTTATAGCAGCACCAAATTGAGTAAATCAGTATTTCTATCTATAATTTTTCTTAGCATTTGCCTGAGTTTATCATTGTCCATTGGTTTATTTTAATCACTTTGGTGTCATTTTGTTTTACATGCTTTTAGTTTTTGTTTTTTGTTTGTTTTTGTTTTGAGACAGGGTCTCATTCTGCCGCTTACGCTGGAGTGCAGTGGTGCAACTATGGCTCACTGCAACCTCAACCTTCCAGGCTCAAGTGATCCTTGCACCTCAGTTTCCTGAGTAGCTGGGACTACAGGCATGCACAACCACACCCGGCTAATTTTTTTATTTTTGTAGAGACAGGGTCTCACTATGTTACCCAGGCTGATCTCAAACTCCTGGGCTCAAGTGATCCTTCCTCCTTGGCCTCCCAAAGTGCTAGGATTACAGGTATGAGCCATTGCCACCAGTACTTTTTGAATAGCAAATAACAGCTGAGATAGATACACACACACACACACACACACACGCACTTTACTGAGAAGCAGAAAAATTTAGATTTAATGCAGTGATATAAATGGGGATTACAAATGCATATATATCTGGATTATTTCTGCCATATTTTTATATGTACCATGCTTTTTCACTTTTTAGTCTTCTGTCTCAATAAATTTCATCAAATTGTCTGTTACTTCTGTCCCTGTACAAATGATTTCTTATACATCTTTCTCCTTTTCTTATTTCTCATGAATCCAGTTTTTGAAATTTTTTTTTACAAATAAATAATGCATATGATGCATATCTCCAAGAATTTTAAACATCCATTTTTTCCCACCAGTCACATGAAGGAATGGAACATTACCCTTAACATTAAAATTTCCTGTGTTTGTCTTCCCTTAGAATCTCCCTTCCTCTCTGCAAAATGCAACTATTATTCCACATTTGGACTTGATAATTATCTTGTTTTTCATCATAGTAAATATTGTCTTTGCTTCCGACAACAAATTAACATCATAATTAATATCATAATATATTTTTGTTACTTGTTTGCTTCATTCAATAATGTGATTTTAAGAACTATGCAAGTTAATTATTGTATCTGTATTCCACTGATTTCAATGTTGCATAGAAATCCACATTATACCAAAATTTGTGTATCAGTTTACCTGCCAATGGACACTGGGTTGTTTTGAGCTTTTTGAGATTACAAAAAAATGCTCTCATGACTTTTCCTGCACATTGCTCTTGGTACCTTATTCCATAATTTCCTTAAGGTGCATATATACCTAAGAGTAGAGCAGCTATGCTTTCAGATATACTTAGCTTCAACTCTACAAAATACCAATTTTTTTTCCCAAGTAGATTATTTCAGTTTGAAGTCCACCATAAGAGTATGAGTTCCCCTCACCCTATATCCTCATTGATTTTTGATGTTAGACTTTTCAACGTTTGTCTACTTAGTGATTTTAAAATGTTATTTCAAGGACTGTTCTAATTCACAATCCTCTGATAACTATTGTGAGTGAGCTTAACTTTTGTATATTTATTGGTCATTTATATATCCCTTTTTGTGAACTGCCCTTTCACATCTTTTGATCATTTTCCTATGGGGCTATTCTTGGATGTTCTGGATATAGATCCTATATAAATTATATGTGATACAAATAAAGTAAGTTTGTGGCTTTTTTTTTTCTTTAGAGTATATTTTGATAAGCAAAGTTTCTAATTTTAATGTAATCAATTTACCTTTTTTTGTTTTTAAAATTTGTGTCTTTTTAATAAATATTTTTCAGCCTTTAAGTCACACAAATATTTCTTCCACATTTTCATTTAAAAAGTTTTACAGTTTTGCCTTCAATATGTCACTCTTCATCTGGAATTTATGCATGATGTATATATATCCATTAATCCAGTGTCATAAATTCAAATGTACTGAATTATACATCCTTTACCCACTGCTCTTTAATAACCATTCTTCATATACAAAGGGTCCTGACGCTCTTTCCACTCTATTCTATTGGCCCAGTTGTCTACTTCCCCTGCCACCAATAAAAGCACATGGTCTTAAATCCAGTGGTGCATATAATATCTCTTCATGTGGTCAGGAAATTCCCCAACTTCCTTTTTATTTTCAATGGTATTTTGGCTTTTCTTGAACTTGTGTTCCTTCATTTCATTTTAATATCACTGTGTCTAATTCTATAAAACATTTTGTTGAAATTTTTCTAGAAACAGCATGAAACTATAGATCATATTGGGGGAAACTAGCATTTTTATGATATTGATGCCTCCTGACCATGAATATATCTCTCCATCTGTGCAGTACTTCTTCAACTTCTTTTAATGATTTTAATGTTTCCCACCAAGATCTTGCATGTCTTTCCTTTTTGAGAATTTATTCCTGATTACAGTGGACTCTTCAACAATGCGAGGGTTAGTGATGCTGACCACCTGTGCAGTCAAAAATCTGCATATAATTTTGACTCTTCCAAAACTTTACGAATAGCCTACTGTTGACCAGAAGTCTTACCAATAACATAAACAGTTGTTTAACATATACTTTATATTTTTATGTGTTACATACTGCACTCTTACAATTAAGTAAGCTAGAGAAAAGAAAATGTTGGCCAGGTGCAGTGGCCCATGGCTTAATTCCAGCACTTTGGGAGTCAGAGGCAGGAGAATTGCTTGAGACCAGGAGTTCGAGACCAGCCTCAGCAACATAGCGAGAACCCCCCCCCCCGAAAAAAATAAAGAAGAGAAAATATATTTAATATTCATTAAGTGGAAGTGGAGCATCATAATGGTCTTCACCCTCATGTCTTCATGGTGAGTATGCTGAGGAGGAGGAAGGGGAGGAAGGGTTGGTCTCACTGTCTCAGGGTGGCAGAGGCAGAATAAAATCCATATATAAGTGAACCTGCACAGTTCAAGTCCATGTTGTTCAAACGTCAACTGTACTGGAAGCTTGTTATATTTTATTTAATCACATTTTAACTTTTTTGTTTTTATAGAAAATACGATTGATTTTTTATATATTTAGCCAACCAGTGTGCCAAACTCTTCTGTTTTATTTTTCTCTGTAGATAATTGTATCATCTATGAATAATGAAAGTTTGCTTTATTTCATTCCTATTCTTCCAACTTTTTTTTTTTTGGTCTGTTGTTAAAAGCCCCCATCCCATGCCTAAGTAATAAGTAATCTCAATATTATATTACATCTCATATAATAAAATTTGACTTCCTGAAAGGGCCTGCTTCTTTTTAGTTCAATGTCAATACTGGAATTTTGCTTCTTAGCCTTGAAACATTGGTGAAAAAATTCTCAGCAAGAAGGAAAAAAATGTTCTCCCCTGATCCTAAAGCTGAGGAGAACAATAAATGAAAACTGTCCTCATAAATTATTATTTCTAACAATTTTTCAAACCTCTAGACTTCAAATATTTTGGACAAGACCTGACAAAACGATCCTTAATGCTGTAAAATTTCTGTACTTTTGACAACTCATCTTTCTTAATAATTTAGTTCTCTGGTGATAATGTTTGAGTTTAAAATCGTCTTCAAAACCATGACGTGATTTGTGAATTTTCTCTGTCAAATCAGAAAAATCTCATCCCATACACACATAGGATAAAATGGCTCTACTGAACTTTTTATTAATCAAAGATCCAGAGAGATGGTTGAATGGCTGAACCAAGCAGGGAATGGAGACCTGGGGAGGGTAATTCCTTGCTAGGCCTTAAAAGGAGCCCACAAGATGGAAAAGAAAAAAAAAGCCAGATAAGATAAACCTCTATTTAGGCCTCAATGGGAGCCTGCTTGATTCTGATCTTTCCTTAACTGGCTCAAAATTTTGTTCTTAAAGAGCTATTTTTACTCAAAATCAAGAACTATTAGAAAATAACAAAATTATGGAGTTTTATTTTGTTGTTGATTTCCACCTCTCTACATATGAGATACATATGTTTATGTGTGTGTGTGTGTGCGCGCGTGTGTGTATAAAACCTCCCAGTACACAAGCACACACACAAAAACATATTTAACAGAAACAAAGTTTTCATGAAACTATAGTTACTCTGATTGCCTGTGATGCAGGCAAGTGTTTTCAATTCTATGTTGTGCTAAAAAAATAAAATAAAATGAAATGAAAACGAGATAAACCCGGCCAACATGGTGAAACCCTGTCTCTACAAAAAAATTTAAAAATTATCCAGGTGTGGTGGCGCACGCCTGTAGATCCAGCTCCTTAGGAGGCTGAGGCACGAAAATCGCTTGAACCTGGGAAGCGGAGGTTTCAGTGAGCCGAGATCGCGCCACTGCTCTCCAGCCTGGGCAACAGAGCAAGACCCTGTCTCAAAAACAAGAAAAGAAAAAAAAATCCAGTGTATCTCTACTGTGGCTTTCAGGGTCTTAGATGAGGTTTGGTGGTAGACTTAGAGCTTTAGGAGCGCAGCCAGTGCTGTGGATTCCAATACCACGTGACCTGCGGTTTCAGCTTATTCCGTTAAGGGATAGAGGACGTCCCTCATTCCTACCTACCAATGGAGAAGAGTCCAGGGCTGGTCAAGATTCTCATTTATCAAGTCAGTTGGCTTAAGTAAGTTCTCAGACAAGGCTGTGGGGTCTGGAAGACCAGATATCCCGACCAAAAGCCCCCTTTCCACTCCTTTCACTCGCCTACCGCAGAGATGCACGGGTGGGAGCGGGGAACTGAGGCGAGAAGCAGCAGGTGGGGCGGGGTTAAGAGAAACTATCCTACAGTAAAAGCTCGAGCTGTTACTCCTTCCCACTTCTTCCGCCTCCCCTCTTCCCCGTCTCCTGCTTTCCTGGTCCAACCCCCTTATGCTCCTAACACTGGCACCTCCTTTTCTTCCAGCTGACAAGTAATTGCCGGCGTAGCAGCCTCCCTGGGGCACGGAGGGGCGGGAAGGTTAGAGGAAGCCAGGGAGCCGTCTAGAGTCCTGGACGGTGGCAGTCAGGTCGCGGGGCCGCAGCAGTCACTCCGGGACTCTGTCTTCCGGGTGTTTCTCTAGCGCCGTGCGGGAGCGGACGGAGCTCGGGAGCTGGGACGGGAGGAGCAGGAAGTGCAGTACCGGAACCATGGCATTGAGACCAGGAACATGCAGACCCGCCAGGGCCAGTTTCTACTTCAACCAGCGCGAGGGCGCGACGACCAGGTGCCGACCATCTCAGGCAGCCGCGGGGATCCCCCTAAAGGGCTCACGAGCGCGGGCCTCCCCTAGGGTAGGCGGAGAATAACTCCAAGGGGCGTTAAGCAGGCAGGGCCTGCGGCGTCCCTCCCGCCTCCAAGACGCCGAGCCCTGATTGACGTTCAGCCAGATCAATCATAGCCTCAGCGTCTGAGGCGGGCGGAGCTGGAGCGCCCCGGGTACGCCCGCGGGGGCGGATCCCAAGGACGCAATCTCTCAGCGCGCAGGCCCTGGCGGCCTCCCACCTGAGTGGTCCTCAGTGTTAGCGCTTCCTGCCGCCCGCACTGAAAAGTCTGCACCTGGGCCTGGACAGAGGCAGACACTGGGACTCAAAACCCCAAGGGGAGGTGCCTAATGTGCAGAGTCCCGGAACGCCTGCCTGGAAGAAGAGTTCTGGCGGCTCCCCGAACACTTGGAGAAAGCGCTCGGATGCAGTCGCATGGTGAGATTTGGGACGGTGATTGTGTCTCCCAGAAGGCGCCCAGCCGGGATGGTGAAGGAGGGATACAGACCTCTAGACTCCCCTCTCGTTGGGGTGGGGTGGGAGACAGCAGTGAGAGGAGTTCTTGTCCCTGACCGTCCTCCGGGCCGGCCGGTGGAGGAGAGGAAAGGGGAGGGAGAAGGGTCTGCCGAGGCCTTCAGACCCTTTACTTTGTAAGAAATGTATGTACTCCGAGTGTCCCTGCTCTAGAGGGATCGTTAAAGAATCCATGTTCTTGGAGAGGGTCTCAGAACACTCCGGGTGATATCCTTATTCTTCTTCTTTTCACCGTATTTGTTTGGATATAACTTGTTCCCTTTAACCCGAGGTGGCCTTGGTGTCCGGCAGCTGTTTTCTCTGCGAGGCACCACCCTCTGGGCCTCACGCCTTCATCCCTCAAGTCCGCTGCCTCTAAGCTGCTACTTGAACCTGGTCTGTTTCTACCTCTGCTGGAACAGAAGTTTGCATGAACACCCCCACTCCATCCTGCAAGACCAGCGCTTCCAACCCAGCGCGCTCTCCTCTGAACCTCGAACCTCCTTGGAAATCTGAGTATTTCCTCTATGCCTAGTTGGACATCGATGTTTGGATTTAACATCTCCCAACTGTGTTGGGTATTATGTCGTTTCTCAGCTTGGTTACATGTGCCTCCATTGAGTGGACCGTATCTCCGGAATTTCTCCTGACCCTCCCTGTACATCCCCCCAGTCTTCTCATTTTTTTCTCCAAACCCCCCTCCCCCCACCAGAAATGACTTTACCCCTGCACCACCTCTTCTGGCCTGGAGCACTAAGGAGCCGTGCCACACCCAGTGCCAGAGGTGGAAGAGGAATGAGGTTTGAAATGTGGGGAATCAGAAGCTAATTTGTGGGAAATTCTTCCACTCAGACGTGTTAAGATGTGTTAGAGACTCTCATAAATATATATTCAGGAATGCAGCATATACAGTGATGACCATGTATTCATTTTTTATGGGAATCAACAATTCAGAATGATCAAAAATCCCTGTGTGTAGAGGACAAGAATCTGTAGAAATGTCATACATTATGAACACAACTGTGAGTGAAATCCCATGTTTTCTGCATCCCAACAGTTCCAAAGGGAGGTGTACAAGATTCAGACCCAATGTATCTGTCTATGCTCTAGCTATGTGAGCTGTTACCTCAATCTCGATGAGGTTACTCTGGAAGTCTGGGCTCTTGATTTTTGCCTGTCACTGATCACTTGGCTACAGGAAAGGAGACCTAAATCCAGAACTAAATTTATGAATACCAGGTGTGTGGGCACTAGACCTCAGAAGTAGGCGGCTATTGGTTGATCCCCTCTGGAGTGAGGCAGAGATACCTATGCCATATGCAACATAAATGGCTGCCTGAGCCCCTCAGCCTGAGGTAGAGTAAGAAGGGAGAGGTAGAGAGGGACTTTCTTCTCAGACCATGGAAATCAGAAGCTATCAGATGCCTTCAGTAGGACCAGGGATCCAACGCAAAGAGGATGGTAAGTCATCTCCCTACTTCTCTGTAGTCACCACAGACATAATTGCTAGCCTACCCTTCCTTGGTGCTCTGGTTAGTAGAGTGAAGTTGAGATAATATAGGTGAAAAAACTGAGCAGAAAGGGAGTGAGGATACAGGGCCTCTTCAGTTTGCCTTTGTTTCTCATTCTAAATAGATGAGCACAGTATTCTGGCACTGTCACATTAGAGCCAGAGTTGGTAGCTCACAGATAGACGATGGAGGGTGGAAGGAGTATGCCTCTCAGGCAGGCAAGTCTAGCCTGGTAGACAGACGATGTGGCTGAAAAGTCACTGCCTACAAGACTAGCGCGTGCAAGCGAGTCCCTGCTGCTGCTTGGGTTAGAGGAAGTGAGGCAGGAGGCTGATGAACACTCACAGACTGGTGGTCAGTCTGAAAAGCAGTCAAAATGGAGAACTGCAAAATTAGCAGCACAGGTTTTCCAGGAGTCTCAGTGCCCAATGTCAGGTCTACCAGGCATGGCCAGCCCCTGTGGTCTCAGCCCCAGGAGCCTGGTCTGGATGCGGATCCCCTCTGCTTATTCACAGGGCCTGAGAAGCCGAGCCAGAAACCTGGATAGTGACCAGAAAGTCACCCAGACACCTGAGAAATGCTTCCCTTATATCCATGAGATCCCTGTGTGTAGAAGACATGAATCTGCAGGAATACTACACACAGTGTGCAAATTCTTCTTACATTTACTAAACTCTCTTCTTAGATTTACTAAATTTTTCGCCAGTGACTCAATGGAGGGAAACTAGGTCCTAGACTCCATTAAAAAAAAAAAAAAAAACTCTTTAGGTGAGCATGATGCATGTATAAATGGTACTGTACAATATATGATTGGATAGTCAAAGGAATATCTAACCCAAGTGTAAATAAGGAGTAAATTTTGAGTCAGAGTAAATTGGTCATTGTAGGAAAGTAACTGCTGCAAGAAAGATTTCTTGGAATGTGAATGTCTAATGTGAAGCATTTATGCCTCTTTTCCTCCATGTTTCTAGTGTCTGCCTTGGATTTGGCATTTATTGTTTATCCTGCTTCAAGTGTAAGACTAATTGTTTATTCGAGGACCCATAACTTCTACTTCTACCCTGGCCTCACACAGATTATTTTCTCTTCTTAGCTCATTTTATTTTCACTGGTAGTAAAAGAGGATACTATCTCATCTTCAAGTAAATTAGGGGGAGGGGTTCAAATTATGAGGGAAAAGAAAACTGGTTCTTCTGCTGTGGGGAAGAGTTGCGGAAAATTAAAGGACAACCTACTGAGCTGAAGAGAGCTTTGGGGTTTGGTGGTTTAGGGTATGAGTTGGGCCTTCAAGAATGCCATGGACACCGGGCACGGTGGCTCACGCCTGTAATCACAGCACTTTGGGAGGCTGAGGCCGGCAGATCACCTAAGGTCGGGAGTTCGAGACCAGCCTGACCAACATGGAGAAACCTTGTCTCTACTAAAAATACAAAATGAGCCAGGAGTGATGGCATATGCCTGTAATCCCAGCAACTTGGGAGGTTGAAGCAGGAGAATCGAGAACTGCTTGAACCTGGGAGGTGGAGGTTGCAGTGAGCCGAGATAAGTGTCATTGCACTCCAGCCTAGGCAAAAAGAGTGAAATTCCATTCCATCTCAAAAAAAAAAAAAAAAGAATGCGTAGGCTTCAAGACTAGTGTGTCTCTTCCTTAGTATTTTCTTCCTCAGTTTGAGAGGACTTCCTGGTAAGAGACTAAAAGAAATGTCCACTCCGTCGTGTCTCTGCTGACACCTAGCTTTTCATAAGTCCATGTTCCTATTGGGGTAACACAGAAGGAAGAATAGCTCGATGATCTTCTACTCACATCTCTCCTACAAGGATTGTGAAATATCGGATGCCTCCTCCCATAGACTTAGGTAGACCTAAAATTGTCAACATGTGTCCAGATAGTTGCAAAAAATATATAATTTCCAACATATTTCCCATATTAACACTTTAAAATGAAACTATTACTCTGTATGTTCAATTTAATCTAAATCCCATAATGTTTTAACACCCCTTATTTAAAAATATACAAACAATCTCTTTCTTAATGGTTGGAAATTTTACATTGCTCTTTTTTTCCCCCCTTTGAATTCATATTTTTATTCTACTCTCCCTGTAGATTTTTTTTTTTTTTTTTTTTTTTTTGCGTGCTCAACCCTGGCAGCATCCTAATGTAATTTTTTCCTTGTTCTTGGAAATATTTTATTGAGCTACCTATTATGCTTCTTTGCAACAAAATATGTTCTTATACTGAATTTTTAATTTATTGTTCTAAGTGTTTAAAAAGTTATATGGGCTGGATGCAGGGCCCACACCTGTAATCCTAGCACTTTGTGAGGCTGAAGCATGAGGAATACTTGAGCCCAGGAGTTCAAGACCAGCCTAGGCAACATAGGGAAACCTCATCTCTATTTAAAAAAAAAGAAAAAGAAAATTGCTGGGCATGGAGGCTCCTGCTGTAGTCTCAGCTACTTGGGAGGCTGAGGTAGGAGGATCACTTGAGCCATGAGGTCGATGCTGCAGTGAGCCATGATCATGCCACTGCATGCATTCTAAGATAGATGAGAGAGTGAGACCCTGTCTCAAAAAAGAGTTATATGGATTAAGTTAGGGTTACCAACTGTTAGAGATCAAAATAATGTTAATACAGATTGAATATCCCTTATTTGAAATGCTTGGGACCAAAAGTGTTTTGGATTTAAGATTATCTTGGATTTTGAAATATTTTTATATAAAAAATGAGATATCTTGGGGCTGGGACCCAAGTTTAAACATGAAGTTCACTTTTGTTTCATATATACCTTATGTACATAGTCTGAAGGTGATTTTTTACAATATTTAAAATAATTTTGTATGTGAAACAAAGTTCGTGTTAAGTTCAATACTTACATGTGGCATCATATTAGTGCTCAAAAAGTTTCAGATTTTAGAGCATTTCAGATTTTCCAACAAGGAATGCTCAATCTGTGATGTACATTTTGGTAAATAAAAGTATAAATTTGTAAAGGTAAAATTTAACTGGAAATGCATCTCTTAATGAGATGGATAGGGACTTTATTTTTCCAATTTCATGTTGACAAATGTTACTTATTGTTAATGAATCTGGTTCTATATTATTTCAATTTAAAAAATTAACATGAAAGAATAAGGAATTTTGATCATATAAATGAATAAGAAAATAATTTTATTGAGGCACTGTCACTCAATTTTTAAAATTTCTTCTTAGTTGTATGTAAAACTGACATAATGGGCTATTATTAAATAACATTTTTTAGTAATCTGTCAGCTGACAACTCAGGTATAAAGTTCTCCTTCAATTTTGTTGAAAACAAAGAATTAGAAACCACCTGACTTGCAAAGCTATTTTTATACATACATTTATACATTTGATCTTTCACCTTCAGTTTTTAGAACTATACCAAAGACTTCACAAAGTCTTATAAAATAATAATTATACCTGCTGCTCTTTCATTTAGAGATACCTTGTTCATGAATCTCAAATTAAATTAAACTGAGGTTAAAGAAAAACAAACCCCCCACACACACATACACAAGACTGGAGATCAAAAATCAATAGGTTCTAAATAAAAATCTCTTTTCATTTTTTATGTCCTCTGGAAGTGCCTTTTAAAAGTATGACACAGAGATGGTGCTGTATAGTTTACAGAACATGTGTGTGTGTATGTGTGTGTGTGTGTGTGTGTGTTTAATTTCATTATTGTACAAAATGGTTAATTTTATAATCATGCATTTGATACATGTAGAACAGTGTGTCAACCTCCAAGCAGGAGAAATTAATCCAAAATAAGTGAAGCTGGATTCCTAAAGTTTAATCACATCCAAGCTTGCATTTGGGAACATTTTGTTTTGTATCCATACACAAATGAATTTCTGCTTTTAAGAACACAATTTTATCTACTTAGTGGAAATCAACAGCAAAATGAAGAGAAGTTATTAGATCATTAATAAATCTAGGTTTACAGAAATTCTATTACTGACTGCTACTATGTGCGTTATTTACAGCAGAATCCACAAAATATTTCCATCAAGTTAAATCTTATTCTAGAAGGTATATGATGAAAATAAATAAATGAACAGAGAAATAAAAGCATACTATAAACTGTTATCCAAGTAGAAAAATATATTTACATGATCCAGTAATCTTTGGTAAAAATTAATGAAAATATTTTCCCTTTAAGTCTGAAGAAGTTCAAGAAAACATACACTAAAATACCTTCAGTATGAGTTTGTTTTACTCCAAGATGTGATGTTGCTCTGTGAGAAACTGATATTGAGCGTTTTGTCTCCACTGCCTTGAAATAATGCAAAATAAGCAACTGAGCTGGGGGTAGTGGCTCATGCCTATAATCCCAGTGCTTTGGGAGGCCAAGGTGGGAGGATCGCTGGAGCCTGGGAATTTGAGGTTGGTAGTTATAGTGAGCTGTTATTGTGCCACTGCACTATAGCCTGGGTGACAGAACAAGACCCTGTCTCTGTGTATGTATCTATCTATATATATGCCACTAAAGCACAGATGGGACACAGGTAAATGGAAGAATTCACCAAGCTCTTTGTTAGTACTTAGAGTGCTTCATAGAAAGTTAGTATTTCTTCACTTTTTTAAAAACAAATTTAGAATATTCTATCTCTAAGACAAAAATTGGAACCTCAGCATGAGTTTGTTACCGGAATGAAATTTTAAAAATCATATTAAAGGCTGGGCAGAGTAACACATGCCAGTAGTCCTAGCTACTCTGAAGGCTGAGGCAAGAGGATCACTTGAGCCCAGAAATTCAGGAATTCAAGACCGGCTTGAACAATATAGCAAGACTTATTTCAAAAGAAACAGAAAAAAAAAAAAAAAAAAAAAAAACAACCCACCACCTTCAGTGTCTCTTGCCAAAGCCAAGGAGCCATTCATTCTTTACAATGGTCAGGAAAGGAAGCATCAAGATCATCAGATGAAAAATTTTCTGCATTTCAGCTTCTCTGCTGGAGGAAATATCCGAATCCAGAATATCATAACATAAGCCAAAACTGCCCATTTATCATGCCACATGTCACTTTTAACACAAACTCAACCTCAAGATGGCTGGCATTTGGGGCTGAAGAATTCTTTATTGTAGGGGACTGTCCTAGGCATTGTAGGATGTTCATCAGCATCCTCAGTCTCCACCTACTAGACGCCGGTAGCACTGACACCTGATCCCTCTACCCAAATGGTGGCAACCAAAAAAGTCTCTGGATAATGGAGGAAACTTAAATGCATACTGCTAAGGAAAAGCCAATCCGAAAGGATTACATACCGTATGAGTCCAACTATATGGGATTTTGGAAAAGGCAAAACCATGGAGACAGTAAAAAAGTAGTGATTACCAGTGGTCCATGGGTAGGGTGGATGAATAGGTGGAGCACAAAGGATTTTTAAGGCAGTGTAACTATTCTGAATAATACTGTAACGATGGATACATGTCATACCTTTGTCAAAACCAATAAAATATACAGCACAAAGAGTGAACCCATGTAAACTACGGACTTTATTTAATAATTCATCAATATTGGCTCACTAGTTTTAACAAATGTACCACACTAATGCAAGATGGAAACTGGCAGGAAGAGGGCATGAGGGGACATATGGGAACTCTCTGTAATTCCTGTTCAATTTTTCTGTAACTGTTAAACTATCAAAAGTCTTTTTTTTAGGTGGAAGCATGGTTTTATATGGGCTATGACTGCCTTTTTATTTTACACATGGTGAAATTAGAGCAGGACATATTTTAAACTCAAAATTGACAAAATTAATTTATGAAAATGTTTACCCAGATTAAGAGTATTAAAGACACTTAGAGTAATACTGTTACTTTGAATTTATTTTACTGGATAATCCTCTAAGACTCCTCTACATTATTAATCTAGAAGGATTTTTAAAATCTTTTTATGACAATTAATTATTGGTCTACAGTCAAATTGCATATCTCCATTAAGCCAGAGTTATATTTTTCCATTTTCTGATCTCAAAACTTTTTAGGAACAGGAAATACTAATTTTAGAAAACAAGAACACTTCTTAAGCATTTGCTGTTAACAGTTATTTTCACATGTGCTTGTACTTGTTTTACATTTTTCAGAACATAATATTTACCTTTGAACCAAGGATTTTTTATAAGCAAGGACTTTTTTTTTATTTAGAAGGCACATTTTCCAAGTAGAAAAATTATTAAGAATTCAGTCCTCTGAAGGATAATTTCTTTAAATCATTTAACCTAATTGTTTAAAGTACAGATTGGAATTTTTCTCAGCACTTTCTTGAAAACAGTTAACAGCGGAACCCTGTTAGGTTCACAAATCTTAGACTTTGATTACAGCCCAGGCTGGAATTTTTCTTGAATGTTATGAACATTCAAAGCATTAGGAGTCTGGTTTAATTTCTTAATTTTTTTCTTCCGGGTATATTTGAGACTCATGTTGGATTCAAA
Source organism: Cheracebus regulus (assembly GCA_963574635.1). NCBI lineage: Eukaryota > Metazoa > Chordata > Mammalia > Primates > Pitheciidae > Cheracebus > Cheracebus regulus. Next base: position 116,775 of record CAUYQU010010833.1, on the reverse strand, counting down.
TAAGTTAGTAATAGTCTCATGAAACTGATAAAAATAGGAGCTCCACTGAACATGAGAGACATTGATTCGCATTTTTTAACATCCTCCAATGAGAATCCCATCCCTAATTTAGATGCATCTTTCAAATGAGGCTCCTTTCCTTCGTTATCTGTAATATAGTCACACCAGCTCTGAAAAAAAATGCAACAGACTCCAGGTCTTTATATTTCATACTCTGAAGTCATACAAACCGATCTGCATTTCCTCTAGTGGAAACTGTGTAGCTGGTCATCTTTCCAGGACCCTTTTATCAAAAAACAATGCAGCTTCTACATTTGTGCTGTTTTACACCAAAACAGCTGGTGTCTATATGGTATGGTTCTGGACGCTTTCGTGTACCTCATTCTTCATCTCTCACCTAACCCATGTGCTGTGGTTTGAATGTTTCTCCCCTGCGAAACTCATGTTGAAATGTAATTGCCATTGTAACAGTATTAATAGGTGGGATCTTTAAGAGGTGATTGGGCTGGGCACGGTGGCTCGTGCCGGTAATCCCAGCACTTTGGGAGGCCGAGGCAGGTGGATCACCTGAGGTCTGGAGTTCGAGATGAGCCTGACCAACATGGAGAAACCCCATCTCTACTAAAAATACAAAATTAGCCAGACATGGTGGCACATGCCTGTAATCCCAGCTACTCAGGAGGCTGAGGCAGAAGAACTGCTTGAACCCAGGAGGCAGAGGTTGCAGTGAGCCGAGATTGCGCCATTGCACTCCAGCCTGGGCAACAAGAGTGAAATTCCATTTCAAAAAAAAAAATGGTGATTAGGCCATGAGGGCTCCACCCTCATGGGTGGAATTGGTGATGTTATAAAAGGATGAGTTCAGCCCCTTCTTGCTCTCTCTCACCCTTCCACTCTGGTGATGATGCACCAAAAAAAGCCCTTGTCATATGCCAGCATCTTGATTTTGGACTTCTCAGCCTACAGAACTATATGCCAATAAATTTCTGTCATTGTAAATTACCTAGTCTGTGATTCTGTTATAGCAGCACAAAATGGAGTATGACACCATGTGGTTACACAGAAAGAAAAACATCTCATGCAGTAATTGCCCCTTATCTACAGAGAATATGTTCCAATATCCTCAGTGGATGCCTGAAACTGCAGATAGTACCAAACCCTATATATACTATGTTTTTTCCCATACATACCCATGATCAAGTTTAATTTATAAATTAGGCAGATTGAGAGTAACAGTAATAATAAAATAGAATTATTATATTGATGTGCTGTAATAAAAGTTACATGAATGTGACACCTCTTTTTCTTCCTCGTTCTCTCAGAGTATCTTAATATTTTCAAGCCATGGGTAACTGAAACTGCAAAAAGTGAAACTAGATAAGGAGGGACTACTCTGTTTAAACAATGAAAGAAATTATATTCTTGGGAAAATTTACAATTATCCAACAGCCCCTCTGCAAAGAAAAAAAATGCATATATTGGAAAAAATCTCAACCACGGGGTTCCCTAAGCTTCGCAAACATCAAACAACAACCACCTATCTATCCTCAGAGAGCAACAGTTTTACTGTTATTTAGAAAAAGCAACCATTTCAGACTGCAGGTTCTGCACCTCAGCACTTTCCAGCTCTCTTATCAGTGTGGGAAAACTGACTATCCCTGACTTCAGTTATTGTGAAGCTAGATGACTCACTAGAGTCTAAACTGAGGCTAATTGGAGATCATAAAATTTTAGGTGCTTGCTAGATGTGAACCACAATTTTGATTAGAAATTTTCCAGCAACCAATTCCAGAACATGTTAATAGTGATTATTTTCTAAAACAAATCTGAAGAGTAACTAATATGATAAGACCAGAAATATATTGCTCTGGTAAGTCCCAATAAAAAGAAAACTATATAATTAAATAATCTCTCAACAATATTGTCTTAGGAAACCCAATAGAGAGTTTCACAGGCCCTTTCTTATGTGATTGCTCAAGTAGGTAAATATTATCAAACCAAAAGGTAATTTTGTAACAGGAATTCTACAAAGAGCCTCAATACCTTACAGATTGATGAGTACAACAATAGAAACAAATAGGAGATAACCTAGAAAAATCAAGCTAATTTTTTTTTTTTTTTTTTTAAGACCGCGTTTAACTCGTTTTTCCCAGGCTGGAGTGCAATGGCGAGATTTCGGCTCACCGCAACCTCCACCTCCCAGGTTCAAGGGATTCTCCTGCCTCAGCCTCCAGAATAGCTGGGATTACAGGCATGCACCACCACGCCAGTCTACTTTTGTATTTTTAGTAGAGGTGGGGTTTCAACATGTTGGTTAGGCTGATCTAGAACTCTGGGCTTCAGGTGATCTGCCCGACTCAGCCTTCCAAAGTGCTGGGATTACAGGCATGAGCCACTGCACCTAGCCCAGTGAATTAATGGCATGAGTCAGGTTAAGAAAAGCTTCCTGGAAAAAGAGACAGCTGAATAGAATTTTAATAGGTATAGCTAGGAATTTCCCAAGCAGGTAGAAGAAGAGAGTGATGCCAGGCAAAGGAAACCATGTGAATGCAAAGGTACAGAGTCGTGAATCAATGTGTTGGGGCTTTTTTGTCTTGTTTTAATAAAGAGCTATAATAGGCTGGGCACGGTGGCTGTAATCCTAGCACTTTGGGAGGTCGAAGCTGGTGGATCACTTGAGTCCAGGAGTTTGAGACCAGCCTGGACAACATGGTGAAACCCCATCTCTACAAAAATACAAAAATTAGCCCTATGCATTGGTGTGCTCCTGTGGTCCCGGCTACTTGGGAGGCTGAGATGGGAGGACCACTTGAGGTGGGAGGTGGAGGTTGCAGTAAGCAGAAATCGCACCACTGCACTCCAGCCTGGGCGACTGAGAGGGACTCTATCTTTAAAAAAAGAAAGAAAGAGAAAAAAAGAAAAAAAAAGAATAATAAGATCCGCTTACTAGAGAATACAATGAAATAGGGGAAGTTGGAGAGGTGGGCAGTGGCCTGTTATGCTATGTAAGAAACCTAACATTATAAAATAAGTTGCCGGAGTTCTGAATGAAGGCATTAGAAATAGTAATGAACAGGAGAGCATACACTTAAGAACTGTCTGGGAGGTGGAAATTACACTAAGTACTGAGTAATAGAATGAAAGGGCTGAGGGAAAGGTAAGAATCTAGGGTGAGTGTAAATTTTCTGGTTCGGGGATAAACAACATGAAGTCATTGAAATCTATTGGCCTATCTTGCACTTTGAAGTGATTTTTACTCATGTAAGATTCTGTAACAATACATGGTCATTAGGAAATATCTGTTTACTGAATTATGCAGGAATTTGAAATGTTCAAGCATTTCATGCAATATCAAAACCTCAGACTGGCTGCAGTGCCTGTAATTCCAGCACATTGGAAGGCCAAGGCAGAGTACTGTCTGAGCCCAGGAGTTCAAGACCAGCCTGGGCAACATGGCAAGACCCTAAATCTACAAAAATTTTTTAAATTTGCCAAGAGTGGTGGTGTACACCTGTGGTCTCAGCCACTTGGGAAGCTGAGGCAGGAGGATCACCTGAGCCCATAAGGTCGAGGCTGCATTCAGTGAGCCCTGTTCATGCCACTGCAATCCAGCCTTGGCAACAGAGCAAGACCTTGTCTCCAAAAAAAAATCATATTCCTTAATGTTGCTGCTGATATGGGAAAAAATTGTAAGTATCCCACAGTAGCAAATACAAGCTTTCAAAATTCCAACTTCTACTTTTAAAAGCTTAAATTTTAGCACTGGCAACAAATACAGCTAGTTGTTTTCTCTAAAGTGACAATATCACTTTGTTTATTTTCAAGAAAATGTCTGCCAAATTCCCAAGTTCGAACAATCAATTTTCTGTCAGTCTTTTTTTTTTTCTTTTGCAAGTGAAGAGATGGTGTTTCAATGAAAGAAAAGAAAAAGTGGCTAATTCAGCTTGCAACTCAAACAAGTGTTTTTCCTAGAAACAATTGTATTTCAGCATGTGGCAGAAGTGTTTTATGGATACATTGCATTGTATCACAAAGAATATATTTTTTAATGTGCTTAAGGGTTGAGATTTAATGGAAAATAATTTTTACAACTTTATCAAGGACATTATCTTAGTAAAACTGACTTTTACTGCGAATGCATGGTGGTGAAGAATACAATGACTACTAATAAAATTTGGTGCCATTGCCTTGATTCATGCTGACACCAGTCATTTTACCCACCATTGGATAAAATCCACCATTTTTGCACCATCAGTGCAAATGTTAACACAGTTAACACAGTTGTTGAGAATAAACCACCAGATTCAAAAAAGTCATGTAACACTTTTAGTGTTTTAGAACCCCTGTTGCCCAGAATTCACATAAAAGAAGCTCATCAATGGTCAACTGGTGCCGATACCTGATGAATGAAAGCAAAATAGGATGTGTAGCCATCTGTAGATCAGTCCATTTGTAAAGCTAAGTTACAATTCTTTAGAAGACATATTAACTCAGTCTGTATGTCTGCAGTTAAACCTTTAATTTGACAAGTTATTGCATCATTGGAAAATGGCAGCACTATGCATTCTTGTGATTTTTTTTATCCAGCAGGTATTCAGCAATGTCAACTGTTCAAGCCTTTACTAGTCTCTCTGTGATTGTGTGTGCTCCTCCCAGCCAATAAAATATGATGGCTTATCCTGTAAGAAGCTTTTAGAGTATATCACATCTACATTTAAGTTATTTAATTCCTTTTTTAAATAAACTCTGAATGATTGGTCCCAGTATGATACTGCAACTTTGTTGGAAACATATTAGTATTTTTAAATGTTTTATTGCATAAGACACAATATGATAAATTATTAATATCTATAAAGCTGAGGGAAAGATCACATTAGACATATTTTTGTTATGTATAGTTGTGCTTAGTTTCTTTGGAATAATTCCCTCTTTTTATGAGGAATCAGAGAATTTCCTCATATGTTGGTGTCATCCTTTTCAGCATCTCTAGACACAGGCAATCTAGACACCAGAAAATGTGTTTTCTCATCTCCCTTTGTAAAGCCAAACATCCACCCTATTCAGATAAATTTTTTTAATTAAAAAAGTTTTTGAAAAATATATTATTGCAAAACAACAAAGTAAACATAATTTTTGTTATGTTTCTGTGTAAAAGTGGGAAAAATTTGGGTATTTAAAAATGATTTCTTTGAAGATAATGAGATTACAGATATTATAACGTAACAGGTATAACTGAAGGTAACTAGTAAAAGCACGGTAGAAAAGAAACAAATAATTCCTGAAAACTATATATTTATACCCTAAACTCACTACCATAGAAAACTCTAGAAAATACAATACCTAGGCACACAATCTGTTAGGTGCCAGAGAAATTCATCACATGCCATTGTGGTCTTTGGAGAACTCTCCTGTACACTTATGAGAATGAGAGTAAAAAAGCAAATAACATCTTAATATTCTGAATATTTTTGACCTTGCTGACCTTCTAAAAGGATCCAAGGGATCTCTCCCTCCCAATATCCCCAGGGATCCTCTGATCACATTTTGAGAACTGCTGGATAAGTCAGTTAATATTGAGGGAACATAGGCTATCTCCATGGGGAAAAGAATGAAACCACATCTCTACCTCACGCCATCACAAAAATAAATTTTAAATTAAATAAAGGACTAAATGTGAAAAGATAAAGGTTTAAAGCTTTGGGGGGGAAATGTAGAATAACTTTATTATCTCAAGTTAGATAGCCTAACAATACCCCGTGCTGACAGGGAAATATGAAGAAATGGGAATTTGCATAGAATCTTGGTGGAAAGGTTAGTTTTCCCACTTATTTCAACTACTTATTTCACATATGCAGGGTTGAATAAATTTAAAGAGACAAGTGTCCTACAGGCAAGCAATTCTACATTTATATGCCCTAGAGAACTGAAGACAGTCTAAAATACACAGACAAGGAAGTATGCATAAGGATGTTCATTGCAGGTTTGCTTATAATTAGTGGAAAGTCAGGGGAGGCCATCAGTGAATAAAAAAGTAAATAAAATTGCATTGCCTTTCTATGATATAATATTGTGCAACCATTAAAATGAACTAAATATCCATATTTCACAAGGACAATTCTCACAACATAATAACAAATGATGTGTACTAACTTTAAACTAGTAATTGCATCTGGGGAGGGAAAAGAAAGGTGAACCTGAAATCAGGTGCGAACAGCACAACTGTGTTTGAGTAGTGGTTGCATGACTATTGTTCCATGTATTTGCTGTATGTTACAAATATTTACTATTAATTATAACAAAATGTACTCTAACTCCTTCTTGCTGCTAATTACAGAATGTCTGCTTTGTTGACTAAACCCTTTAGCTTATATACATATATTGCCATTGTTCCTCTACTTAGTATTTTTAAAAAGTCTATTAGTTTACCAATCTCTTACTGATTTTTAGTTTTAATATTTTTATTAAATATTATAAACACACAGAAAGACTAATGAGCCCCCTTTGCCCAAACACCCATCTTTATTAAATCTTAGTATTTTGTCCTATTTGTTTCAATGGTTTTTTAAAAAATCAATGACTGTAATAAAATTGATACCTCTCAATCCCATTTTCTTTCCACCCCCCCAGATATAACCACTAACATGAAGTCAGTTTTATTATTTCTATGCATGTTTTTAATATTTTTACTAAATGTTTTTAATTCTTAAGCATTACAAAGCATTGTTATAGAATTTTTAGGTTTTATAAAATATTATCTAATATTGTTATTTTAGGAAAACCTGCAGTAACCCCTTCTGAAAAAGGATAATCACACATAATTTGTTACATATTAAAATAATTGCTCCTAAACAGTGATGTGGCCTTGGGCAAGCTTTTTCAAGTTTCTCTGAGCTCCAACTTTTCCTTATCTGTGTGATAAAAGAGAATGAAACTATGTCTGAGCCCTCTTTCAGATTATAAGTCTGTATAAATTATTCAACTCAAATGTCCCCATTGGTTTACTTAAAGGATAATTTTGTCCACTTATGAACAACTCTGTTTCATCAAAATTATATATACTGAATGTTTATTGGTTTTAACTTTTTGAAATGGTTTGTCACAGAACTCCTTTCAATGCTGAGATTTTCAAATATATTGCAATTGAGAGGATGTTCTTGAATATCCACTATGAGCCTGATGCTGTGTGAGGTGCCAGAGATACAAGAAGGAACTTGACAGGTACATTCTGTCTCCCACAAAGCTTATGGCTGAGATTTTAAAATATAATTCAAGCTTTTCAGGAACACAGTCAATCCATAAACCAATAAGGAGAAATGTTTCCAATATCAAGAGGCACTGATGAATAAATGTATGAATAACTAAATTTTGTATCTATTTTATCTTTTTTTGTAGACATAAAAAATAAACATTCACTGTATGATCCATAAATAAAATCATTGGCAAACTGTAGCCTATAAATGTCTCCACATACCTCACCAAAGATATAGACAAAGGCTAGAAGACATTTTGCCAGTGGGAAGTAATGTTTAAATTTTTATACTGTGTTTATTTTTCCTCTACATATGCATTTTGTTTTATGCTTATGTCTCCTTCTTAATAGGCGTTGACATGAACCCAAAGCAAATGTTTCCTATTATTTTATCTATTTATTGAATATACATTGTTTTCTGGATGCTATTCATTTCATTTACCACTTCCAGTAATCTGGATTTGCTCTTGTTTCTCTTTACTCTAAAATGTTTCTCTTTTACCTGTAACATAAAACTTAGTGCTTGGTTATATACAGAAAGGCATTGTTTCTGGAAACACTGGTTTACAAAATGGAATGTGCACACTACAGGGAATGTGCAAATGATCCTTGAGGATATAAGCAGGAAGTGTTAACTTTCTATTTATTTTGGCAACTTATAAACTTTCTATTTGTTACAGTGTGAGTTTTGGTGTATGTAGTCAAAGCATATGCTAGTACATGGGATAATGTATAAATAAATGTGTACGTGTAGGTAGGTACTCAACTATTTTTTACTGGGAGGGCTTTAGGCTTTTTTTAAAAAAAAGTTTCAATACCACAGTTCAAATATATGTGTTGCTCTTATCTATGTAATTGTTGTGTATGCTCTTCCAGGGAATGGTGGTGTCTTATGTCTCTTACTCTGTCATAAGGTCCTTGTACATATAAATGCTAATAAATATTTATTGAATTCCACCAAAAATGATTACATTCTTCAGGTCATCAAGCTAAGGACTACCCTTTGAACATGCTTTGGAAACATTTTTGTTAAAGCTAATAATCTCTCAGAAATTTTTAATTAAAAAATAAAATTGGCCGGGCACAGTAGCTCATGCCTGTAATCCCAGCACTTTGGGAGGCCCAGGCAGGAGGATCACAAGGTCAGGAGTTTGAGATCAGCCTGGTAAATATGGTGAAACCCCATCTCTACTAAAAATACAAAATACAAAAATTAGCCCATAGTCCCAGCTACTCAGGAGGCCGAGGAAGGAGAATCGCTTGAACCCAGGAGGCTGAAGTTGCAGCGAGCTGAGATCGTACCACTGCACTCCAGCCTGGGGGACACAGCAAGACTCCATCTCAAAATACATAAATAAATTAATTAATTTAATTAAATTATAAGGGAAAACAAAAACCTTCCTTTTCTTTGTACCAGCAAAAGGAAGGTTTAATGAAAAATAAACTGCAATAGTAAATTTAGAAGTAATACTGAAAGAGCGACTGAGAAGTCTTAGATAAACTTACTTCAAAGCCATAAGATGTGCGGTTGTCTCATTTAATTCTCATTTGGTATAATTTTTCATTGATAAGAATAATGCATAATTAACTAGTTCACCCATGCTTCTTAAATTTTAGTGTACGTAAGAATTACTAAGAAGTAAGGTAAGCAGACTTAAATGCAAATTCTCAGGCTCCAGCCCAGGAATCCTAATTCAGCAGTTCTAGAAGGGATTCAGAAATCTGCACTTTCATGAAGTACCCCAGATGATTCTGATGCATACTATCTGTAACATAAGTTTGAGATAAATGTCCTGTACAAGCATATTCTATCTTGCCACCAGCCATGAGAATTTGCTTAAAGAAACAAATCTAAGAACCCAACTACTAGTCTATTACTCCAGCCATTCCTTATTGCCAACTGTGATCAGAAGTATGAAAATAACAGCCCATGTTCTTTCTTAGAGGAAGATTACATTTCAACTGTGAAATGGTCCAGACATCTTGGAACTGAATATGGATTGTGATCCTGATACCCTCCCCAACCATCACTGCTCTTCATATACCAGCTGAGCATTTCATAATATTTATTTGATAAACCTTTCCTTGATCCTGGGCCCCATGCTTCCTGTCCATGAGGTGGGCTGTTTTCTGGCCCTCCCACCATCCCCAACAGATGTGAACATGAGGGGTCTTGGAGCACGGGGAGATGCCCCAGTGCAAAATAGTGGACACTCACCTCTTCTAAGACCTTTTATAAATCATGCTCTAAACACCTCTTGAATATGCCCTTCCCTTGCATTTTCTTTTTCAGTGGATTAAACCACTGTCCACTCAACTGTCTGAGTGAGAAAATTGGATTCAGTGAGTTTTCAGGTCCTATCAAGTCTATTTCAAAAAGTCATTTCAATTATTTTATCTCCTTTGCTTCTAAATAGTGACATACGTAGATATCAAGTGTAGTAGTGGGTTCACAATTGGAGAAATGGATTTTGAAGTCATCTTTTTGCAGGTACAAGAGAAGACATATTGAGTCAGTCAGAGGAGAGAAGATAGAGGAAAAGTAGAATCAAATCTTTGGAATATTCAAAGCATTACATAAATGTAATTTTTTATTAACTATGACTTCATTTTGGTTCCAGTTCTGTCCAGGGAAATTTGGATGTTGGAGCTTTTGGAATTTAAAGACGTTTTATGATCCTCTACTTATTACTAGTTTATTTACGATAGAGTTTCAGCATGAAGAGAAAGTTATTTTTGTAGGAAAAAAAAACCCTGCAATCTCACTTCATAGAAATTAGCTGTGCGTTGGATTCATATTAACATACACACTCAAAAGACCTAGCGGGCTGTTATATGGCACCTTATTTACTTAGCTTTGTAGAAGAATACTGAATATAGAAAGAGCTTGTCAGCCTGACAGCATTAGATGTCTTCATCAGGAGTCTTTACATATTCTAGGTGCTGCTTCTCAACCCTCTCTTCTCATGGGAATACACTTGATCATATTAGACAAGACCACATGAGTAGAGGAGAGGTGACAGGGGAGCCATTCTAGGATGGAAGAATCTCTCACATCACAAGAACCATATCTTATACCAACCCATGAGTGGGGATTCCAAGCCAACAGGCATATTCAGATTCAAGAAACACCATAACAGAATCCAGGGCCTACGTTTCCCAACAGGTTTTTGTACAGGTCTGGTCATATAGGTCCACAAAATCTAAATGCCTGCCCACAGTCTGCCCAGCATAGATGTAGCTCACCAACCCGGGGTCATTACCACAATTTTTTTTTTAAAAAAGGTGCTTTTTTAATACAGCTGACATTTCACATTTATCTAAACACAGTACATTCCAAAGAAACAGTAAGTATAAGGTAAACTTGAGTTCATCTTCCCATGGGAAAAAACAGCTTAAAACTGTTGTTAACTCTTTGACCTACCAACAAACATGGCTTACTCCCACTCAAGAGTTCATTCCAGTTAGGACACAACCTGGTGATAGCACTTCCTGGTAGCAACTACTGAGCATTGCAAGGAGAAGAAATTGGGATGGGTGCCTATAAAGAGAAAAAACCCTCTTTTTAACCTTCAAATCTAAAGAAAATCAATTCTACAAGCATTTGCTGCAAACCTAGTGCCAAATACTGCCACATAGAAAGATGCATTTGCCATCTGTCAAGACAGACTGAGGGAGGAATGGAAGTGGAGGCCAATTAGAAAACAGGGAAAAAATGAAACCAGCTGGGGACAGCTGCAGCAAAGTACCCTGAGGATACTAAACACCCTCAGTATTTAAAAGAGCTAAGCTGAAAAAATTCATAAGTCATATGGATGCTTCTATTATAAATTAGAGAAAAGGCAGATGTAGCCTGATACATCGTGAAGACTATAAGGTATATACTATCTAGCGGTGTGATATAGCTTCACCACACAGCCTTCTGGAAACCAGTAGATACCTTCCTGAAAAGGACCCACTGAAGGCATTCCTTCTGGATTCTGTGAAGTAAAATGGCCCTCAAGTTCTACCCAGCAAGGGCTCAATGGAGTACACAATAAATGCTCAACACACATCTATCTCCCTCCCCTCTCACTATCCAAGCTTCATGCCTACCTCATGAATCTCCAAGTTCCTTTCTCTTCTGTCCCTGGAGCATAGACGAATCAGAATCCCTACCCACCAACTTATTGGACACCTTGAAAAGAGACCTTTGGAATGGCTACAACAGCACATCATTCCTGGCTACAGGTGTAAGACCCTGGGAATCAGGAAGCCTCAGACCATGAGCAATTGAATGGCACCTGTCACTTTGCCCTTTGAGGACCAGAAATAAAGCTTCTAGTTCCTGTGAAATGGCAAATAGGTAGGTTCAGACTTCCAGCTCCCTCACCCAAAATTAATTTCTGTAAAGCAGGAGAAGCAGAAGGAAGCAAGGATCTGGGGAGCTGACAACACTAAAAACAAGTATAAAGTGTTTTCATATTTGCCAGGAGAGACAGAACTGGTGTCTTGAACTGGTGCGTGTAGGGAATGGGCAGGGCTGCATCCTGGGAGATAAACCACAGTGGGAGAACAGGCTTCAGGAAGACTTTTTAATTTCTGCACTATGTCATTCCCAATTGCCTTGGGATAATCATTGCCTCCCCTTCATACATAAAAAGGCTACAACAAGCCAGGCTGCTTGTATCTGCGAGGTAAATCAGTAGGGAACTGATGAAACTAGGTGTGAGCTTTTGCGTATTCTCTTCTCCACTACTCACAACCACTGTCCCAACTCCCAGAGCTGGTGAAGTGCAAGATGGAGTGCCTGCCTACTCCCAGCTGTGCTTTTCCTAGGAGTTGTCTGATAGAGTAGTGGCAAAATGGGAGATCCATAGTGTTTCTGGGCTCTCTACCAGGGAAGGATCTGGAGGGACATAGATCAGTATTTGACCTTCATCTCTTCCCCACTACCTATTACCCCACAGACTAGCAGATGCCCTCACGGAGACGCGAGCTCACAGACCCCAACATAATTAGATGGCTAAGGAACAAAACCATTGCAAAGCATAGACAACAAATTAACACCATATACTATCTAATGCAGAATTGTGAGAAAGATGAACCAAGAACTTAAAATAAAATGGCAAGTATACTTAAGATAGTAGAAGACACCAGCAACATAAAGCAAAACCAATAACTAATAAAAATAAAGAGATAATATTAGATGTTAAAACTATAACAGTAGAAGTAGTAAATACTATAGATTAGACAAGTACCAGGATGGATATAGCTGAAGAATAAATAGTGAGGTGAAAGATAAGATAAAGATAATCCCAGAAGACAGTAGGAAAGAATAAAGACATAAAAAATATAAAAGAAAGTTCAGCAAAATGTAGGCTAGAAATAGAAGTGTCAATATCTGAATAATAGAATTCACAGTGAGAGAAAAATATATATATTTGAGAAAGTAATGACTAATAAATTTAAAATATTTTTTTAATTATAAAAGGCTTCAGAACAAAGGGTTCAAAGGACACTTAACAGGAGCTTTAGAAAAACCCACACCTATGCTCGTTATATTGCGACAAATAAATATTTTTAAAACTTAGGATACTTTATCATCCAGGCATGGTGGCTCACACCTATAATCCCAGCACTTTGAGACTTTGGGAGGCTGAGGTGGATGGATCACTTGAGGACAGGAGTTCGAGACCAGCCTAGCCAACATGGTGAAACCGTTTATCAACAGACAATACAAAAATTAGCCTGTACTTGCGGACTGCACCTGGAGTCAAACTTACTAAGGATGAGGAGGCAAACAAAGGAGATGTAGGTTGCAGTGGGTGACAGAATGATATCCTATGCGGTGGGGGGGGGGGAAAAGAACAGTTTGCAAAGGAGTAAGAATCAGATTGATGTCAGACTTTTCAATAACAATAAATGCAAGAATAAAATAAAATAACATTTTTATAGTAGTGAAAGAAAATAAACTGGAGTTTAGAACTTTATATATATCAAAACTGTTATTCAAGCAAGATGGCATAACAAATATATTTTCATGCAAACAAAGCCTTAGAACTCAAAGGCTCATATTAAAAACACTCTTGGACAGGGTTAAAAAAAAAAAAAAAGATACTCTTAGAGGAAGTACTCAAAAAGACAATCAAATCAAAAAAGCTACAACAAATATAAGGGTGATTTGTCAACAAATCCAAGACCATATTTTTAAAAGAGGGTAAATGAATGTGTGTGTGTGTGTGTGTGTGTGTGTGTGTGTGTGTGTGTGTGCGCATAACTCCAAAATTCAAAGTCTACATAAAGGTAATATCTACTTGGTAGGAGAATTGACATTAGGGTGAGGGAAGTAGAAAATCACATGAGTATGCTAAAGAAATTGGGAGGGGGCAAGATATCAATATTAAGGTAGTTCAGACATTTAAAAAAGTAAATAAATGCTAACTGTATTAAATTAAAGGCAACCACCATAAGAACAGAATCAGTATATATGACTTTTAATTCAGCAGAAAAAAATTCAATCTATCAAAAGGAAAGCAAGACAAGGGAAGAAACATTGTACGATAAATGCAGAATGTGAAATGAGTTGCAAAAATAAATCTTTACTTCAGCAATAAAAAGACAAAGTCTCTAATAATGGAGGAAAAAAGGAACCAAATAATGTGTGATTTATAACAAATATTCTTTTTTACCTTTTAAGTTCAGGGGTAAATGTGCAGGTTTGTTACATTGGTAAACTCGTGTCAGGGAGGTTTGTTGTACAGATTATTTCACCACCCAGTTATTAAGCCTAGTACGCACTGGTTATTTTTCCTGATCCTCTCCCTCCTCCCACCCCCACCCTCCAACAGGCCCATGTGTGCAGGTCCCCTCTGTATGTCCAGCTGTTTTCATAATTTAGTTCCCACTTATAAGTGAAAGCATCTGGCATTTGATTTTCTCTTCCTGCATTAGTTTGCTAAGGGTAATGGCCTCCAGCTCTATCCATGTTCCTGCAGAGGACATGATCTCTTTCTTATTTATAGTGCATAGTATTCCATGGGGTGTATGTACCACATTTTTTTATCCAGTCTATTATTGATGGGCATTTAGGTTGATTTCATGTCTTTGCTATTGTGAATAGTGCTATAGTGAACATATGTGTGCATGTGTCTTTACAATAGAATGATTTCTATTCCTTTTGGTATGTTCCCAGTAATGGGATTGCTGAGTCAAATGGTATTTCTTCCTTTAGGTCTCTGAGGAATTGCCACACTGTCTTCCACAATGATTGAAGCTAATTTACACTCCCACCAACAGTGTAAAAACGTTCTTTTTCTCCATAACCTAGCCAGCATCTGTTATTTTTTGACTTTGTAATAGTAGCCATTCTGCCTGATGTGAGATGCTATCTCATTGTGGTTTTGACTTTCATTTCTCTAATGATCAGTGATGTTGAGCTTTTTTTCATATACTTCTTTTGTACATATATCTTCTTTTGAAAAGTGTCTGTTCATGTCCTTTGCCCACTTTTTAATGGGGTTGTTTGTTTTTTTCTTGTCAATTTGTTTAAGGTCCTTATAGGTGCTGGATATTAGACCTTTGTTGGATGCATAGTTTGGAAAATTTTCTCCCATTCTGTAGGTTGTCTATTTACTCTGTTGATAGTTTCTTTCTCAGTATAGAAGCTCTTTAGTTTAACTAGATCTCATTGGTCAGTTTTGCTTTTGTTGCAATGGCTTTTGGCATCTTTGTCATGAAATCTTTGCTGGTATGTCCTGAATGGTATTGCCTGGGTTGTCTTCCAGGGTTTTTATAGTTTTGGGTTTTACATTTAACTCTTTAATCCATCTTGAGTTAATTTTTGCATATGGTGTAAGGAAAGGATCCAGTTTCAATCTTCTGCCGATGGCCACCCCGTTTACCCAGCACCGTTTATTGAGTAGAGAATCCTTTCCCCACTGCTTGTTTTTGTCAGGTTTATCAAAGATCAGACAGCTGGAGGTGTGCAGGCTAATTCTGGGTTCTTTATTCTGTTCTAGTGGTCTGTGTGTCTGTTCTTACACTAGTACTGTGCTGTTTTGGTTACTATAGCCCTGCATAGTTTGATGTTGGGTTGTGTGATGCCTTTTGTTCTTTTTGCTTCAGATTGCTTTGGCTATTCAGACTCTTTTTTGGTTTCACATACATTTTTGAATAGTTTTTCTAGCTCTGTGAAAGATCTCACTGGTAGTTTAATAAGAATAGTATTGAATCTATAAATTGCTTTGGACAGTATGGCCATTTTAATGATATTGACTCCTCTTATCCAAGAGCATGGGCTGTTTTTCCATTTGATTGTGTCATCTCTTGATTTCTTTGAGCAGTGGTTTGTAGTTCTCCTTGTAGCTATCATGTACCTCCCTAGTTAGCTATATTCCTAGGTATTTTATACTTTTTGTGACAATTGTGAACAAGAGTTCACTCCTGATTTGGCTCTCTGCTTGACTGTTATTTGGTGTATAGGAATAATAGTAATTCTGGCACATTCACTTTGTATCCTGATACTTTGCTGAAATTGTTTATCAGCTTAAGAAGCTTTTGGGCTGAGACAATAGGTTTTTCTAGATATAGGATCATGTCATCTGCAAACAGGAATAGTTTAATTGTCTCTCTTCCTATTTGGATGCCCTTTCTTTCTTTTGCCCAATTGCCCTGGCCAGGACTTCCAACACAATGTTGAATAGGAGTGGTGAGAGAGGGCATCCTTGTCTTGTGCTGGTTTTTAAGGGGAATGCTTCCAGCTTTTGCCTATTCAGTATGATGTTGGCTGTGGTTTTGTCATATACAACTCTTATTATTTTTGAGGTATATTCCTTCAATACTTAGTTTATTGAAAGTTTTTTTATATGAATGGATACAGAAAATCCTCTCAAAGCAGAAAGATATGTCAAGATTGAAATTAAAAAGAAGGAAAAAAGATTTACCTGGTGGCAAATATGACACAAAAGAAAGTTGGGTGACAATCTCAATATGTACCCAAATAGAAAAAATAGATTTTTTTTCTCTGTCTCCCAGGCTGGAGTGCAATGGGGTGATCTCAGCTCACTGCAACCTCCACCTCCCAAGTTCAAGCAATTCTCCTGCCTCAGCCGCCCAAGTAGCTGGGATTACAGGTGCGTGCCACCACGCCCAGCTAATTTTTTATATTTTAAGTAGAAATGGGGTTTCACCATGTTAGCCAGGTTGGTCTCAAACTCCTGACCTCAGGAGTTCCAAAGTGCTGGGATCACAGTTGTGAGCCACCTTGCCTGGCTAAAAATAGAATTTAAGGTTAAAACAAAGTGCATAGGCCAAGCCTAGTAGCTCACGCCTATAATCCCAGCACTTTAGGAGGCCAAGGTGGGTGTATCACCTGAGGTCAGGAGTTCAAGACCAGCCTAACTTGGTGAAACCCCATTTCTACTAAAAATACAAAAAATTAGCCAGGCATGGTGGGGCACACCTGTAATCCCAGCTACTTGAGAGGCTGAGGTAGGAGAATCACTTGAACCTGGGAGATGGAGGTTGCAGTGAGCCAAGGTCATGCCATTGCACTCCAGCTTGGGCAACAAGAGAGAAACTCCATCTCAAAATAATAATAATAAAGCGTATAAAGGACAATTTTTAAAGAAACAAGAAGATATAGTAATCATAAATATATATAAACTCGACAGTACAGCTTCACAATTTATAAAGGAACAACTGAAAGAACTACAGTTAGAAGCTGAATTTTTTAAAAATACATTTGACGATTTTTGCAAACCCAAATGGACTTAGGAATGTTAATGTTTTTTAGGAAAAAAACATTAAAGAGAGAAACAGAAACAGGGAGAAAAAGAAAGCAAATATGGCAAAATGTTAAAAATCATTGAATTTGGACAAGTGTACATAAGAATTCTTTGTACTACTCTTATTAAACTACTTCAAAATAAAAAGTTTTAAAATGTCATAAGTAACCTGTGAGTTAAAAGAAAAATATAAAGAATATTTGGGATTAAAGAAAAATTAAAACACTGCATATCAAAATGTGTTAGATATGATTAAAGCAGAACTTAGAGGGAAATTTTTTACCTTTAAATACACTTAATAGGAAACATAAAAAAAGACCAAAATCAACAAGCTGGGCATTCAACTCAAGCTCTAGGTAAAAGAGGAATAGAATGCACCCAAAGGAGGAAGGAAATGATAAAGGTAATGCAGATCAATGAAATAGAGAACTAAAAACAATAAAATAGATTAGCAAAAACAAAAGCTGGCCTTTGAAAAGAAATTTCTATATATTATTCCAGGAAACAGAATTAAGAAAAAAATCTGCCTAGCTTACTGTTTAGAGAAATTTTTATTACAAAAACAAACAAGGAAATACAAGAAAAGCAAGTTTTACGTCCATGCTTTATAAAAGTAAACACAACACCCTAAGTAAAATATCAATTAAGTAAAACCAATGGTAAATGTGCAACTATAGGATGAACAAATAGGGTTTATCCCAAGAATGCAAAGATATTTCACATTTTTTAAATCTCTCAATATAAATCACTATATTAGGAGATTAAGAAGGAAAATACATACAATGAAATAAGTCAATTCCGGTAAACTTTTGCTTAAATGTAAAAATCCATTTATGTTTAGAAAATAAACTTTTACAAAACTAGGAATAAAAGGAAATCTACTAATTTAGTGAAGGTTGTTGTAGTCCTACAGAAAAGACTTCTAGAAAAATTGAGTAGACATGCTTTTTCCTACGTGTCTCACTACAACTAAAAACTCTGGACATTATATATAAAACAAACATAAGAAGACTCTAAAAGGTGGAGATGAGAAGTCAGAACAGCTAGAATCTCAGGATCTTATGAATGACATAATGATGAGTTCCCTGGGCTTTCTTTTTACCTCACATACCCCAGGCTTGGAGCTGAAGAAACACAATTTGGAAAGACCAACTGGCACACACACACACAAAAAGCGCCAACAACACTAACAATGAAAGCCCTGATAGCACTAGCCAAAAGACTAAGACAGAGGCAGCTGATCAAGACTAAAAACCCTTAGAAAGTAACTGTTCAATTCTAGGCAAGTACCGCAGAAATAACTGTGACTTGGCCAGGCACAGTGGCTCATGCCTGTAATCCCAACACTTTGGGAGGCTGAGATGGGTGGATCACTTCAGGTCGGGAGTTCAAAACCAGCCTGACCAACATGGAGAAACCCCATCTCTTCTAAAAATACAAAATTAGACAGGCATAAGTGACACATGCCTATAATCCCAGCTACTCAGGAGGCTGAGGCAGCAGAATCGCTTGAACCCGGGAGGCAAAGTTTGCGGTGAGCTGAGATCACACCACTGCACTCCAGCCTGGACAACAAGAGTAAAACTCCATCAAAAAAAAGAAAAAAGAACTGTGACTCTACTGCTACTCACACCAGAAAGAACAAGTGGGAAACTTAGACTTTCACTCTCTTGAAGCTGTAACAAGGTGCTCCAACATCACTCTGCAGTGGTGTCCAAGAATATCAATTAGGAAGCTAAGAATTTCATTTCTGCAAACCAGTAAAGAGGCCCTCTCTGTAAGATGTCAATGGAGATGAGGGTGGGGGGAGAGCACCTGCCCAGAAATAATGCCTAAAAGAAATTATCTAAGAATAGAAATGATAAAATAGGAACCTTGGAACATCAAGGAAGAAGAAAGAACAGGGTAAGCAAATAGATGGGTAAATACAATACATTTTTCTTCTCCTCTTAAGTTTTCTAAAGTATGTTTGATGGTTGAAGCAAAAATTATAACACTGATGTTGTTCTAAATGTATGTAGAGGAAGCATTTAAGACAATTATATTTCCAATGAGGAAGGTAAAGGGATGGGACAAAAAGAAAGCTAAGATTTTTATTATTTACTCAATATGGTAAATGATGACTCCAGAAGACTGACAAGTTACATGTGTATGTCACACTTAAAGCAATCACTTAAAGGTTATGCATAAATACACTCAAAAACACTATAGATAAATAAAAGTGGTATTATAAAAAATGCCCAAGTAGGCCACAGAAGGTCAGAAAAGAGTAAACAGAGATGAAAACTAGAAAGAACAACCAAAATAAATAAGAAAGCAGAATTAAGCCTATGTTGTTACTACAGACTGGATTGTGTCCCACAGAATCCTGTGTTGAAGCTCTCATCACCAATGGGACTATATTTGGAAATAGAGCCTTTTTCAGAATAATTCAGGTTAAATGAAGTCATAAGGTAGGGCCCTGGTTCAATAGACTAATTCAGTAGGAAGAGAAAGCAGAGTGTGCTCTCTCACTCTTTCTCCCTCCCTGCCTTCCTCTCTCTCTTTCTCTCTCACTCTGCCCCTAGAAGGTGGCCACTCTCTGAAATCCAGGAAGAGCCCTTAACAGAAGCTGACTATGCTGGCACCTTGACCTCAGACTTCCAAACTCCAGAACTGTGAGAAAATATATTTCTCTTGTTTAAGCTACTGAATTTTATTTTGTTATGGCAGCCCAAGCTAATATATATATCAATAATTTACATTAATCCTAATATAAAGAAATGATATATGCCTGAGATGATCAATGCCCCAATTACTCTGATTTGGTCACTACACATTGTATGCCTATAACTAACATCACATGTACCTCATTAATATATACAATGATTATGTGCTCGTAATAATTAAGAAAACATAAAATTAAGAAAAAAATTACATAAATACAAATGCTCTAAATACCTCAATTAAGAAACCCAGTTGAGGCCAGGCATGGTGGCTCACATCTGTAATCCCAGCACAATTTAAAAAAAAAAAAGAAAAAAAGAAAGAAAGAAAAGAAACCCAGTTCAAATATAACAATATAGGCCAGGTTCATTGGCTCCCAGCACTTTGGGAGGCTAAGCCAGGTGGATTACTTGAGGTCAGGAGTTCAAGACCAGCCTGTCCAACATGGTGAAACCCTGTCTCTACTAAAATTACAAAAATTAGCCCAGTGTGGTAGCACGTGCCTGTAATCCCAGCTACTCAGGAGACTGAGACGGGAGAATCACCTGCGGGGCGGGGAGGATTAAGTTACAGTGAACAGAGATAATGCCACTGCACTCCAGCCTGGGTAACAGAGACTCCATCTCACAAAAACAAAACAAAACAAAAAACACAATTGTAACAACAAAGGCAGTTTAAAAGTAAAAGGATAGAAAAAGATACATTATGTTTTCCTTAATTAGAGGAAAACAGGAGTGAGTGTATTACTATCAGATAAAGTAAACTTCAGAGCAAAAAAAAAAAATTACTAGAGAAAGATAGGGACGTTTTACAATAATAAAAGGGTCAGTCTACCAAGAAGACATTACAATCACAAATGTTATGCCCAAAACACCAGAGCTGCAAAATATGTGAAGCCAAAACTGAAAGAAAAAATAGAAAAATTCACAATCATAATTGGAGACTTCAACACAACTCTCTCAACTATTAATAAAGCTACAAAGAAAATCAGCAAAGATATAGAAGAGCTCAATAACACCATTAACCAACAGGATTGAATCCATATTTTATAGGACACTCCACCCCTCAACAGCAGAATACACATTGGTTCCTTTTTTTTTTTTCTTTTCTGGTTTTACTAGGTGCAAGGGGTACATATGCAGATTTGTTACATGGATAAATTGTGTGTCACAAGGGTTTGGTGTACAGATAATTTTAAAATAATTTAAATCGTACAAACTGTTCTCTGACTACAATGAAATCAAACTAGAAATCAATAGCAGAAAGATAACAGAGGAAAGATCATCAGCATAATACCAAACAGGTACTTTTTCAGTCATCATGCTCCTCCCACCCTTCACCCTCAAATGGGCCCCAATGTCTATTTTTCCCATCTTTGTGTCCATGTGTACTCAATGTTTAGCTGGTTTTCTAATCCTGCCATAATTTGTTTAGGATTATGGCCTCCAGTTCCATCTATGTTGCTGCAAAGGCGATTCCCATTTTTTATAACTGTGTAGTATTCCCTGGTGTATATGTACCACATTTTCTTTATCCAGTGCACTGTTGATGAGCAGTGGATAAAGAAGTCTAGGTTGATTCCGTGACTTTGCTATTGTGAATAATGATGCGATGAACATACACGTGCATGTGTCTTTATGACAGAACAATTTATATTCCTGTGGATATATACCGAATAATGGAATTGCTGGGTTGTATGGGAATTTTGTTTTAAGTTCTTTGAGAAATCTTCAGACTGCTTTCCAGAGCGGCTGAATTTACATTACCACCAATAGTGTGTAAGTGTGCCCTTTTCTCCACAAGTTTATCAGCACCTATTATTTTTGACTTTTTAACAATAGCCATTCTGACAGAGGTGAGATGGTATCTCACAGTGGTTTTGATTTGCCTTTCCTAATGATTAGTTATACTGAGCAATTTCGTCCATATACTTGTTGGCTGCACAGAATATACATTCTTTTCAAGTGTCCATGCAACATGTACCAAGTTGGACTATATCCAGGGCCATAAAACAGGTATTGATAAATTTAAAAGAATTTAAATTATACAGAATGTGTTCTCTGACTACAATGGACTCCACCTAAAACTAAGTAACAGAAAGATGACAGACGAAAGTCAAGAAGCTGAGCAAACTAAGCAAACACTTTTAAATAATCCACAAGTCAAAAAGTAAGTCTCGACGGAAATTTATAAATACACAGAATTGAAAGAAAATAAAATTACAACGTATCCAAAATGTATAGGAGAGACAACCCACAGAATGGGAAAAGATATTTGCAAACTACCCCTCTGACAAAGAATTAATAACTAGAATATATAAGGAGTTCAAACAACTCTATAGGAAAAAAAATCTAATAATCCAAACAAAAAATGAGCTGATTTGAATAGACAGTTCTCAAAAGAAGACATACAAATAGCAGTCAGGCTTATGAAAGGTACTCAACATTATGAATCATCAGAGAAATGCAAATCAAAACTACAATGAGATATCATCTCACTTCAGTTAAAATGGCTTGTATCCAGGCCGGACATGGTGGCTCATGCCTGTAACCCTAGCACTGATGGAGGGCGAAGTGGGCAGATCACCTGAGGTCAGGAGTTCGAGACCAGCCTGGCCAATATGGTGAAACCCTCTCTCTACTAAAAATACAACAATTAGCTGGGCATGATGGCACGTGCCTGTAGTCCCAGCTACTTGGGAGGCTGAGGCAGAAGAATCGCTTGAACCTGGGAGGAGCATGGATCACACCATTGCAATTCAGCCTGGGCAACACAGTGAGACTCCATCTCAAAAAAAAAAAGCTTGTATCCAAAAGACAGGCAATAACAAGTACTGGTGAGGATGTGGAGAAAAGGGAACGCTTTGTACACTGTTGGCAGGAATGTAAATTAGTTCAGTCACTGTGGAGAACAGTTTGGAAGTTCCTCCAAAAAAATTAAAATTGAGCTACCATTTTATCCCACAATCCCACTGCTGAGTATATACCCAAAAGAAAGAAAATTAGTATGTCAAAGAGATATCGCCACTCCTATGTTAACTGCAGCATTATTTACAATAGCTAAGATTTGGAAGCAACCTAAGTATCTATCAACAGATGAATGGATAAAGAAAATGTGGTACATACATACAATGGAGTACTGTTCAGCTAGAAAAAAGAATGAGATCCAGTCATTTGCAACAACATAGATGGAACTGAAGATCATTATGTTAAATGAAATAAGCCAGGCACAGAAAGACAAACATCACATGTTCTCATTTATTTGTGGGATCTAAAACTCAAAACAATTGAACTAATGGATATAGTGAGTAGAAGGATGATTATCAGAGGCTGGGAAGGATATTGGATAGCTGAGGAGGGAGGTGGAGATGGTTAATGGGTACGAAAAACATAGAAAGAATGAATATGACCTACTATTTGATAGCACAATAGGGTGATTACAGTCAATAATAATTGTATATTTTTAAATAACTTAAAGAATGTAATTGAATTGTTTGTAACTCAATGGATAAATGCTTGAGGAAATGGATACCCCATTCTCCATGATGTGCTTATTTCACATTCTATGCTTGTATCAAAACATCTCATATGCCCCATAAACATATACACCTACCATGTACCCACAAAATATTTTCAAAATAATAATTTGAAAAATTATAAGACACAGCTAAACCAGTGCTGAAAAGGAATTTTATAGCATTAAACACATACATTAAAAAGAAGGAAAAAATGGGTGCTACTTGGGAGGCTGAGGCAGGAAAGGATCACTTGAGCCCAGTAGTTCGAGGCCATCCTGGGCAACAAAGTTCTGAAATTAATAATCCAGACTCCCATCTCAAGAACCCAGAAAAAGAAGATTAAAATACACCCAAAGAAGAAAGAAAGGCCGAGAGCGGTGGCTCACACCTGTAATCCCAATTCTTTGAGAGGCTGAGGCAGGCAGATCACTTGAGCTCAGGAGTTAGAGAGCAGCCTGTCCAACATGGTGAAACCTTGTCTCTACTAAAAATACAAAAATATTGGCTAGACACATGCCTGTAATCCCAGCACTTGGGGAGGCTGAGGTGGCCAGATTACCTGAGGTCAGGTGTTCAAGACCAGCCTGGCCAATGTGGTGAAACCCCATCTCTATTAAAAATATAAAAATCAGCTGGGCGTGGTGGCACACATCTGTAATCCCAGCTACTTGGGAGGCTGAGGCAGGAAAATTGCTTGAGTCCAGGAGACAGAGGTTGCAGTGAGCCAAGATTGTGCCACTGCACTCTAGCCTGACCAACAGAGTGAGACTCTGGCTCAAAAAATATATATATACAAAAAATTAATCAGGCATGGTGACAGGCACCTGTGCTACTCAGAAGGTCGAGGTAGGAGAATTGCTTGAGCCCAGAAGGCAGAGGCTGTAGTGAGCTGAAATTGCACCACTGCACTCCATTCTAGGCCACAGAGTGAGACACAAAAAAAGTTGCTTCTTTGAAAAGAGCAGTCAACTAATGAACCTCTAGCAGACTACACTCACAAAGGAAAAATGAAAGAAGTAAGTAAAGTCTGCAGGGGATATCACTACAGACCCTACAAACATCAGAAAAACATAAATGGTGCTCGAACAATTGAACATCCGAAGGCCATAAGAGGAGAGAAAGACAACAAGGAGGAAAAGAAGGAGGAGTGGCAGTGCAATCTAAGACTCATAGCTTCTGCAAAAATTGACTCAATATGGATTACAAAATTATCTGCAAAATGTAAAACTATAAAACTTTTAGAACAAGATAGGGGAAAATCTTCTGAATCTAGATGTGGGCAACAAATTCTTAGATCTGACACCAAAAACACGTTCTGTAAAAGGAAAAATTTGATATATTGGGCCTAATTAAAATTAAAAACTGTTGCTCTGTGAAAGACTTGTAAAGGAATGAAAAGGCAAACTACATAATGGAAAAAATATTGCAAACCATGTATCCAACAAAGGACTAGTATCTAGAATATATAACAAATCATCGACATTTAGTCCAGGCACAGTGGCTCATGCCTGTTAATCCCAGCACGTTGGGAGGCCGAGGCAGGTGGATGACTTGAGGTCAGAAGTTTGAGACCAGCCTGGTCAACATGGTGAAACTCTGTCTCTACTAAAAATACAAAAAATTATCTGGGTATTGCAGCATATGCCTGTAATCCCAGGAGGCGACCATTGCAGTGAGCTGAGGTCACGCCACTGCCCTCTAGCCTGAGCGACAGAGTGAGACTCCATCTCAAAAAAAAAATAAGTAAATAAAATCCAACAGTAAAAAAAAAAAATTAATTAGAAAATGGGAAAAATTCATCAAGAGACATTCCATTGAAAGGTTAAACAGATGGCAAATAAACACATGAAAAGATATTCAGTATCATTAGCCGTTAAGGAAATGCAAATTAAAACCACAATGAGATCTCACCACACACATATTAGAATGGCTGAAATAAAAAGTAGTAACAATTCTAAATGCTTGCGAGGATGCAGTAAAACAATCACTCACACACTGCTGGTGCAACCAGTCTGGAAAACAGTTTGACAGTTTATTTAAAAAACTAAAAATGCAACCACCATACAATTCAATAGGTACACTTCTGGGCATTTGCTCCAGAGAAATGAAGACTTATGTCCAGATAAAAACTTATATTCATATCAGCCAAATCTAGAAACAACCCATAGGTCTTCAATGGTAGATAGCTAACTGTGTTATACCCATACCGTATAATATGACTCAGCAATAATAAATTATTGATATATGCAACAACCTTGTATGATCTCCAGAGAAATACACTGAGAGAGAAAAAAAGTCAATCCCAAAAGTTTATATACTATGTTTCCCTTTATTAAATATTTGTCTTAAAATGACAAAAATTTTGTCTTTAAGTGACAAAGTTCTAGAAATGAAGAACAGATTAGTGATTGCTAGATATTAGGAGGGTATGGGATGGTAGGGAAGTGGGTGTGTCTAGAAAAGGGCAAGTAGAAGAATCCTTGTGATCATAGAAGTGTTCTGTATCTTGACTGTATCCATGTATCCTAATTGTGATATTGTACCACAGTTTTGCAAAACGTTGCCATCAAGGAAACTGGATAAAGGATACACAGGATTGTTTTTATTATTTTTTATGACTGCATGTGAATCTACAATATACAGCTAAATTTTACTTAATGGAGAATATTTAGGTTTATTTCCTTTAAGAGTAGTGCTCATTATTATCTTACTGTTTGACATAGCACTGGAGATCCTAGTCAACAACATGAAAAACAAAACACTAAGGATTAAGAGGGAAAACACAAAATTCAATGCTCACAGATGATATTTAATCTACCTGGAAAAAGAGAGAGACACAGAGAATATCAATAACAACAACAACAAAATCCCCACTAAAACCAATAAGAGAATCCAGCAAGGCTGTCCCATATAAGATCAACCTACAAAAATTGATTAATTTCTAATATTTGAAAATTATATTTCATGATTTGAAAATCATATATCCAATAAAGGGTTAATATCCAGAATATATAAAGAACTCATAAACCCCAGCAACAATTGTTTATACAAACAATTAAAAAGGAGGAAAAGGACTTGAATAGACATTTTTCCAAAGATGATATACAAGTGGCCAACACACATATGGAAAGATGCTCAGCATTACTTATAATTAGAGAAGTGCAAATCAAAATCATAACATCATCTAACACTCATTAGCATGGCTACTGTAAAAAGGAAAGGAAAAAGGAATGAAGGAGGGAGCAAATGAGGGAGAGAGGGAGGGAGGAAAGGAGGGAGGAAATAAATGTTGGTGAGGCTGTAGAGACATTAGAACTTTTATATGCAATGTTTCTGGGATTTTTTAATGTGCAGCTTCTATGGGAAACAGTACGGCAGTTCCTCAAAAAATTAATAATAAAACTACTATATGACCCAAGAGTCCCATTTCTGGGTATAAACCCAAAAGAATTGAAACAGGGACTTAAGCAGATATTTCCCCCCATATTCATAGCACCACTATTCTCAATAGCTAAGAGGTGGAAGCAACAAAAATATCCATAGACAGATAAATGGGCAAACAAAATATGGTATATATATATACCCGTAGCTTATTATTCAGCCTAAAAAGGAAGGAAATACTCTCACATGCTGCAACAAGTATGAATTTTAAGGGCATCATGCTAAGTGAAATAAGCCAATCGCCAAAAGACAAAAACTCTCTAATTACACTTGTATGAGGTATCTAAAGTAATCAGATTCATAGAAACAGAAAGTAGAGTGATGGTAGCCAGGGGCTAGAGGAAGAGAGAAATGAGGAATTGTTGTTTAATGGGTGTAGAGTTCTGGTTTTGCAAGGTGAAAAGGAGTCCTGGAGATTGGTTGCACAAAAATGTGAATATACTTAACACTGCTGAGCTGCACACTTCAAAGTGGTTAAGATGGTAAATGTTAGGTTATACATTTTTACCACATTTTTTAAAAATCGGGTCCATTCTTCTACATCAGAAATTACTGACTCAAAAATAGAGTTGCAATAAGATACCAATCACAATAGCAGCAAAAGCTACAAAATGTCTAAGAATTAACTGAGCATACTCAGGACTACTATGAAAAAGTAAAATTTAAAAACCATAATAAGGAGCAAACAACATGATTTGAAAAAATGAGTAAAGATTCTGTTTTTGCACTGTATGGTTTAATAATAAAAACAAGTCAGTTAACCCAAAATTTCTATAAATTCAATATAACCACAGTCAAAATTCAAGTGGGGAAGACAGAACCAGAAGTGAGTATCCTCCCAAATTCCCTGGTAGGAAACTACAAACTTAGTTTCTGTTGCTACTATGTTTTTGTCGTTGTCCAAGGCCAAAAGAAGCCCAAATTTTGCACCTCTCTCTCTACCCCGTAACATTGACTTTTTTCCTTCTTGTTGTGAATGTACTTCCTGTCCTCCATCTGTTTTTCTGGACTCACCCTCAGTACTTCTGCACCTGGGGTCTGCCTCAAGCGCTGACCTGCATGACATGACTGGCTCCCATACTCCCTGGCTTCCTCTTGCTTCCAGCATCAGCCTAAGAGCAGAGGGAGGAGGAGAGTGAGATTATTGTTTCTAATTCCTTGGCTTCCTCCCTACAAGGTCACCTTGAGCTGCTGTGTCCTTTGACTGAAGGGCACTGCCCTTAGCAAAGTGGTGACTGTACAGGGCTCGCTCTCCTTCTGACTCTTGATAACCCCTTCTGCCCCTGGCCTCTTTAGACGTGTAGTAACAGCTCAGCTGCTGCCAGCTCAAGGTTACTGCGTTATCCTCCACCCACTTCTTTGTAAATACCTTCCTAATAAATGAGCTCTCCTTGAACTGTCTTATTTTGAGTATGCCATCTGTTTTCTGTTGAGATTCTGATGCAATAAAAGCCATTTATGTATTCTCTGCCCCAGACCGGAGTGGCCAGGGATCTCTTGGAAGCATCATATGCAGTGAAAGAGGAAGGGTCTGGAGAACCAAGGAGCTCCCCATCTGGGAGTAGTCTTTATGGTTTGGGGCCTCTCTGCTCTCTGAAACCCCTGGAGACTGGTCTGGCCAAGTAGTGGCAGGAAGCACCACGGAGAAATTCCCCATGCCTTGCTTCAAGGCAGTTGGAGGGCTCTTTCTTCAAGCCAAAAAAAAAAAAGGATTTGAGAATGGGGTTGAACTCCACCCTCGTTTGTCATCTATTTGCCCAATTTTACTTTGGAAACAGAATTACTTGAGAAAATGGCCTAAAAACAATTTTCATAAATAGATTAGGATTAAATTTCAATCTTGACTGTTTCTTTCACATGTATATGTGCATGGGTAGAAGGCAAAGAGAACCTGGAACCCAGGAGCACTCTCTCCCTCAGGAAAAAAATATGCCAAGGATACCACCTCCCATGGTGTAATTAGGATTATTCTCACTGTCTTTAATGGTCAAAAGAAGAAGCTCAAATATGGGTCAACAGATTCCTCTAAAGTATTGTTATCTGCTTCAAGGGTTGAAGGAACTCCCTGCACCGTGTTTGCCCTTATTAACACAGACCCAGTTCTTTTATGGGAGGGGAGCTGGACTAGATGACCTTTAAAGTCAATTCTAGCTTCAAGTTCAGCTTTTAAAACAACAAGACATTGAAGGGAGAAAACAATTATTTGTGTCACGTGGATTAGGTATAATCTGAAAGTCCACTTCTCTCCCTCCCTGTCCCCTCCCTCCTCCATGTCTCTCTCCTTTCTCCCACTCCACTTCTCTCCTCTCACCCTTTTTCTCCCTCTCTCCTGCTCTCTTCCACTCCTTCTCTTCTTTTGTCTTTCTTTCACATGTGCTCAAGTGTGCGCATGCACACACACACGCATCCCTTTTTTGACAATCCATTAACATTTCATTCTCCTCATGCAGCATCCATTCTCCTCTCCTCATCCTCCTACAATTGCTCCACCATTACCCTTCCTCTACCTTCCTTTCAAGTACCACTCATTCCCCTGTCTAAGGACTCCTATTTCTACCTATAGTATTCTGACTTTCTGGATCCTAGGAGACCTACATAGTACTTTTTCTTATTCCTTACCTGGAAGGGGACAGCCTTTCTATAAAACAAAAACCTGCCTTTCCATGCCACCTGCCAAGGGGTCCATACGGCGTTGTTCTGAGTTCCCATCCTAACTTAAAGGGAAACTTTCACAATGTCTGGAGTCCTTGATGTCCTGCAAAAGTTCCTTGCCACGGGAACCCATTTAGGTGGCACCAATCTTGACTTCCAGATGGAACAGTACATCTACAAAAGGAAAATAATGGCATCTACATCATAAATCTGAAGAGGACTTGGGAGAAGCTTCTCCTGGCAGCTCATGCCATTGTTGCCATTGAAAACCCTGCTGATGTCAGTGTTATATCCTCCAGGAATACTGGCCAGAGAGCTGTGCTGAAGTTTGCTGCTCCCACTGGAGCCACTCCAATTGCTGGCTGCTTCATTCCTAGAAGCTTCACCTTCCGGGAGCCACAGCTGCTCGTGGTTACTGACCCTAGGGCTGACCACCAGCCTCTCACGGAGGCATCTTATGTTAACCTGCCTACCATTGCTCTGTGTAACACAGATTCTCCTCTGTGCTATGTGGACATTGCCATCCTATGCAACAACAAGGGAGCTCACTCAGTGGGTTTGATGTGGTGGACACTGGCTAGGGAAGTTCTGCACATGCATGGCATCATTTCCTGTGAACACCCGTGGGACGTTATGCCTGATCTCTACTTCTACAGAGATCCTGAAGAGATTGAAAAAGAAGAGCAGGCTGCTGCCAAAAAGGTTGTGACCAAGGAGGAGTTTCAGGGCGAATGGACTGCTC
This sequence comes from Cheracebus regulus, assembly GCA_963574635.1. Lineage (NCBI taxonomy): Eukaryota > Metazoa > Chordata > Mammalia > Primates > Pitheciidae > Cheracebus > Cheracebus regulus. The sequence goes on along the minus strand of CAUYQU010010833.1, from coordinate 86,701 downwards.
CAGCTCCCGCGTTCACTGCTACTCAGCCTGAGGCTGCTGACTGGCCTGAAGGTGGCAGGTGCCCTCTGTGCCTATCCAGCAGTTCCCTACTGAAGACTGGAGCACGCAGCCTGCCACGGAAGACTGGTCTGCAGTTCCCACTGCTCAGGCCACTGAATGGGTAGGAGCAACCACTGAATGGTCTTAAACTATTCTTGCGTGGGCTCTTAAGCAACATAGAAATAAGATTGATGGAAAATAAACATTGAGTTTCTAAAAAGAAAGAAATTGCATCCCTAAGTTGTGAATTTACATGGGGCTTCAGGTATCCATGTGAAACTAGAGAAAGGAAGTTAAAATGTTTGTTTCTTTTTCCTGTTTGTCATATAATAGTCTATTATAGTCAAATTACTATACAGCAATAAATATTGCTGTTGCTAATATTTACCAAATGTCTACCCTGAACTAGGCACTGTGCTAAGACCTTTACCTGCGTTATATCCTTTAATCCTCACATCAATTCCATAAGTTAGGTATTAATATTTCCATTTTATAGATGAGGAATGTGGCAGAGACTCTGCTACTTACTGAATAGTCTTTCTTCTCTTATTTTCTTAGTAATAAAACCCAGATTTTATTTAGAGTGGCAATATGTTGTGCTAAAAGTCTATATTCTTTAGCCTTCCTTGAAGCCAGGAGTGGCCCTGGGACTACATTCTGGCCAGTGAGGTACAAGCAGGAGTGTCGTGTGGACCATCCAAGAAGGTTCGCCAAATGACTGTGGCTCAGCTGGGAGGTGCCTCCCTCTCTGGCATCCCTTGCTTCCTGCAGATGTGATGGCTGATGTGGCACTCTTTCCAGTAGTCACTGGCTTGGCAGTTCAAACCCATTCTTTAGCTGTGAATGCCTAGAAAAGCGAGACAAAATGTCTACTTTAAAAACATATTTGAAAGTATCAGAGAAAATAGCAGTCAGTGAAGAATTACTGGGCCAAGCTTCGTGAGAAGAGGAAGACTCATTGGGGAGAGCCTGGATCTTTTGGCCAGTTTTCTCCTAAGAGTGCCTTCCAATGTCAGAAGATGCAGCGGAAGTTCTAAGATGCTAAGAAGGACTTTCAGCAGACTTAGGGGGACCAGGAGCCTCTCAGGGTTGGGGCCCCTGATAAAACTCCATGATTTGGGTGAAGGCTGTGAGTGGTCACATTACTGGAGTAAAGGTGAACCAGAAATGGCCTGTCCATTGAAAGGATTGAAGCCTGGCTTTAAATCATCTCACCACGTTTGGATTATAGTGATCTGGGATTGACAGTTTATCTCCCTCCTGACTGAAGCAAATGCAAATTACTCTCTGAAAAGAGCATTATGAGAAGCCTCAAATTATCTCTTTACCTTTTTAAGATAAAGATATAGGTCTCAATCAAACAAATTAGTGGTAAAGATGGAGAAAATTCTTCTGAAATGGTGGAATAAGAACCTCCAAAAATTCTGCAACAGACTTTGAGGAAAAAGACATAAAATAGAAAATTACAAACCATTCTCACTATGTATAAAATCACAAAATTTCTAAGTAAAATGGTAAAAATTAATTTTAACAGTGTATGAGAAGGCCAATGCATGATGATTTTATTGGGTTATTTCAGGATTGTAGGAGTCATTTAGTATTATGAAATATATCAGTAAATCTAAAATGAAAATCCACATGATTTCAGTGGATGGCTAAAAGTTATTTCAGAAAAAATTATGTACCAATTCTAAATAAAATGTATTAAACTGAAACTAGAGGATTTTTTAAATGGTAAAGAATATTTATATTAAACAAATTATCACATTTAATGGGGAAGCACCTTTAAATATGATATATTCTCATTAAAATCAGGAATAAGAGAAAATGCCTATTCTTACTATGCTATTAATATTGTCTTGAATATTCTAGCCAATGCAAAAAGATAAGGAACAGAAATAAAAAGGGCTGCTGGAAAGGAGATCAGAAGTCTCACCATTTGCTGTTAATATGATTGTCTACCCAGAAAGCCTAACAGAATCAATTGAAAACTATTAGAACAAGTAAGAATTTAGAAAGATGGCTGAACATGCATAGATATATAAAACAATTGCTTACCCAATTACACATTGTTAATCAGTTCAAGTGTATAGCAGGAGAGAGTTCCTCCTTAAGCAATTACAAACTGTAAAATGCTGACAATAATTCAATCATGAATATTATACATTTCTGCCAATGAGTATAAAAGAAGATCAGGGTAGAAGACATCTGGACCACAAGACTGAATAGTTAAGGGCATCTCCTTCATCCCAGGTTCATTTATAGGTTTAATTAAACTCCAATACAAATTTCAGTGGAAATTTCATTCACATTCAAAAACTATCTGTAAAAATAATAGATGAAAAGTATCAAAAGTATTTTTAAAGAATATCGATGAGAGTATTTCTCTTTCAAAGAGTAAAATATTTTTAAGTGAACTGGATCTAAATAAGGGTTTTTCTAGAAATTAATTTGACCATTTATATCAAGCAATTTTAACTGTATCACCTGGTAATTCTGCTTTTAATAATTAACCTAATAAAAAATTTTCAGAGGTGCAGATAAAGTTTTATGTAGAGGAATATTCATCATAAAGGTGTTTATAATGCTGTTTCTAAAGTTTCCACAAGTTGAAATTTGTTAAATCAATGATGACACATTTTTAATTAGAATGCTATTCAGCCGCTGCAGTTATGAAAACTCTTTAATAACATAAGTAGCATACCGTATTCTCAGAAGAAGCCTGTGAAAATCTCTTCCATTCTGCATGCTCATCTGTAGTGTGACCCTGCTGCTTGCCTTCAAGGGCTGGAATCCGTTTCTCCATATCATTGAATGTGGCTGGGCTCCAATCCACAAAATCATAAACAAAATAAATTGTCTTAAACCATGAAATGTAGTTTGTTATACAGCAATAGGCAAGTGGGAAAATATATAAAGATGTTTTAGAAACATTAAATGAAAAACATGTTCCAAAACAATATGTGCTATGTAATTCAGTTGGGACAAATGTGTACATATACATAGAACAAACATTAGAAGGATTGATGCCAAATGTGGCACTGGTTATTTTTGGATGGCAGGATTACTGTGCTGCTTATTTTCTTCTTGTAGCTTGCCGCCTTTCTCAAATTTCTACAAAGACTGTGTATTGTTTTAAGTTAAGAAAAAAGACAAAATGTTTTAAGGATATTTGGATGACTGATAGATGCTCATAATACAGCATTACTTAAAAAGAACAAGATACCAATAGCATCTATGAGGGGCTTTCCTACTCCTTAGGTCTTGTGTTTCTAAGAAGATAACTTTGGCAGGCAAATCCATTCAGCTTTCCTTTTCATTTTGTCTCACTCACTACTCTGCAAAAGAGAAGGAATAATGTTCTTGGCCAGTGAGATATTGGGCTTGGACTCCTGCTGCTCCTCATCCCTCTTTTTGGGGGAGTTTAAGTGTGTACTGGCTGGTACCGAGTGAACAGTTCTGTCTGCTGGGGAGAGGTCTATGACACAGCTGGGAAGTGCTGTGTTCCTGCCTCCATGTCTGAGCTCACAGGTGGATCCAGGCCTGCCTTCTGCTCTGCCCCTCCTCTGGGGAATCAAAGGACACATCAGTGAGTCATCCCACTTATATCTGGCTGGTAAAGTGTCTGCCTTGAGAACTCCATTCTTATGATTGAAGTAGGAATGAGATGACGATGAGAAACCTTGTTTGGCCACAAACCCCAGCCATGTTCACAAAGCTTTTCCTGCAAGTATTAAGGCTGATATTTCCATCAGCATCTGAAGTCTATGTTTATCTATCAGTGGATTGAAATAGTTCAAACGGGGAATTCAAACAATTCAAACTAGAGGAAGAACAGTGATTGATAAATATGTTTAAAATGTAGCAGTATCAATGAATGAATTTTCATTTGACATATTTAAAAGAATACATATATAGACAAATATGAATTATTTATATTATTTATCACAAGACTCATGGGAGAAAATACATCAAAATATCAATGAATATCTCTCTGGATGCTGGGATTATGTGTCCATTTATTTATACTCTTTGTAATATACTATATGAGCATGGATTACTTTTATTATCAGTGGAGAAATCATTTTAAAAAAATGGGCTAAGCACAGTGGCTCATGCCTATAATCCCAGCACTTTGGGAGGCTGAGGTGGGTGGATGACCTGATGCCAGGAGTTTGAGACCAGCCTGGCCAACATGGCAAAACCCCATCTGTACTAAAAATACAAAAATTTATCAGGTGTGATGGCACACACCTGTAGTTTCAGCTACTTGGGAGGCTGAGGCATGAGAGTCACTTGAACCTAGAAGACAGAGGTTACAGCAAGCTGAGATTGCACCGCTGCACTATAGCTTGGGCCACAGAACGAGAGACTATCTAAAAAAAAAAAAAAAGTTGGTGGCTCACACCTGTCATCCCAGTACTTTGAGAGGCTGAGGTAGAAGGATCCTTTGAGCCCAGGAGTTCAAGACCAGCCTAGGCAACAGAGGGAGACCTCATTTCTACAAAAAAATTTTAAAAAAATTAGCTGGATATGGTGATGTCCACTTGTAGTCCCAGTTACAAGGGAGGCTGAGGTGAAAGGATCGCTTGAGCTCAGGAGGCTGAGGCTGCAGTGAGCTCTGATCACACCACTGCACTCCAGTCTAGTGACAGTGAGAGCCTGTGTCAAAAAAAAAAAAAAAATCCTGAGATTGCTCTATAATCACAATCACAGATCTGTGCTCTATAGCTGGCTATTGCCTATATTACTTCGGGGCCAACAGAAGCTCTGCTTCCTGACATCCCTTTTTAGTGAGAATATCAATTTTCCAAAATAAAATCCTGTCATAATCAAAAGAAGAATGGAGGTCTGGGCCTTTTCGAGTTTTAAGATACATTAAAAAAATAAACTTCTATCATGTAAGCCATGTGCATGATTTGGAGAACATTTGTGTTGACTGGTTGTATTAGGGACTGTTCAGGAAAACAGAAACATAATTCATAGAATTTAAGGATTTATTTAAGTTGGTGTAGGAGAATCGAAGAAGCAGAGGGAACAGTGAGGTGGCATGGAGATATAACTGCGGGAAACAGCTGAAAGAGGCAGAAGCTCAGAAGGGAGGACCTGCACAGCCGGGCTGACAGGAGCATATTTGATAGTAAAATGTAAAATAATTAGGAAATAACGAGTTTTGGGTATTTACTATCTTTGTTGGTTTCAAAATATTTTGTATTTTGAAATAATCATAGGCTTAGAAGGAGTCATGAAAACAGTACCCCTGTACCCATCACGTAGCTTCCCTCAATAGTGACATCTCTACATGACCAAAACCAGAAAATAGGTTGGCACAATCCAGTTACTTTGATTGCAGAATTGGATTTGACCAGTTTTGCATGTAGTCATTTCTTTGTCTTTGAGTATGATTCCATGACATCTTATTATATTCGTAGGACCACAACCACAATATAGCTGGATACCTGATCCATCACCACAAAGAAACTTCCTTAGGCTGCTTCTTTACAGCTATGTCCTCCCACTCCTTCTCTAGTCACTAGAAAACATCTGTTTACCCTCTCTATAATTTTTTTAAATAGAATATGTTTAATTGTGTTATAGATTAAGTTGTGTCCCCCTAAAAGGTATGTTGGAGTCCTCACCCCACCCCCACCCCGGTACCTCAGAATATGAACTGATTTGGAGATAGTGCCTTCACTATAAAAGTGATCAAGTTAAAATGTGGTTATTAGGAGTCTACTGAAATGCAACTGGTGTTATGAAAAGGAGAAATTTGAAGACAGACACACTAACGCACATGGGGAAAATGTCATTGGAACATGAGGCAGAGCTCAGGGTGATGCTTCTACAGTCAAGGAATGCCAAAGATTCCAGGAAGCCACTGGAAGAAAGGGGAGAGGCATGGAACAGATTCTGTCTCACAGCCTCAGGAGTAACCAGCCCTGCTGACAAGTTGATCTTACACGTCTAGCCTTTAGAACTGTGAGGCAATCATTTCTGTTGTTTAAATCACCCAGTCTGTGGTACTTTGTTGCAGCAACCCTAACAGACCAATACATAAGTATATATAATTAATTGTAAATTATAATTGCGCTTAAGATTAGGTCACAAAATTCCTGAAAATCTGTTGAGCTGGTACACGCTTGCTCTAATCTAGCATTGCAAGGGTCACGATGAGGTGAGTTCTGGGAGCATGGGAAGAACTGGAAACTAGAACCAGCTGCCTCTTGCAGAATGGAGAACCCCTGGCGGGTGACACTGACAAAAACAGGAAGTGCACAGGAAGGATTAAGTCACACTTTCTCCTCCAACCGCCCAGCCTCTCTCCAGTGCCTCCTATTCCCTGGGCTAACAGAGATCCAGTTGGCAACGTACAAAGTTGGTTTCCAGAGAGCTGAGAAGAGAATAAAAGGGTAGGTGTGAAGCTGAGAGACAATGTCCTAACATCCAAGCACACTGGAGTTTTAGACAATTATTCTAGAGACCTTTCAGTCTCTCTCTCTTTTTTTTTTTTCACGTATCATTGGATTTCCTTTGGACCACAAAGCTGTTTAGTCAAGGAAGCAGATATTTCTGGTTACTTACATTTTGTGACTTATTTTGAGAAACTTATCTCTTGTAACTTAGAGAGTTTTATCTTTATATATAAAGCATAATGTTAAAAAGAAAAGCTTCCTACCTTTTGCTTGTGCTGTATTCCCAAGAGTGGATTGACTGTATTCTCTGGAGAAGATTTTTTGATTTGATAATAAAAAAAGTCTGGAAAAGTAGGACTTGGTATATGAAAATTTAATTTACAAAAACAACTTTTCAGGAACATACATGTTCTTTAAATATAGCAAGTTTCCCTTGTGATGTCTGGAAATCCACCACTCTCCTTCAAAGGAAAAGCAACTTCTTAAAGAGGCTTTGAGTGCCAGGGAAGGATTAATTTAGTCAATCATATGCTGACTCCCTGTGTGGGTTAATTCTCTTCTTGCTAAGTAGCTCAAGATGAGTGAAATTGCTCTTCCCAGCTCCCAGAACCAGCCCAATATCCTTGCTGCAACCTCTGAGCCTAGCGCAGTCCCTCAGCACATTCGCACTAATGATCCAAACTGCTACCGCAGCATCTGCTCTTATGACTTTTGGACTCAACAGTGAGCGGAATTCCAACCTGGGGGCAGCATTTCTGCAGCAGCTTGTCTTTCTTACTGCACACAGACCATTTCATTACCTTCTTGGCCATATTATTTCTAGCTTGTCCCTCAAAAACAAGTGAAAATTGAATTCTGTCCTCCCCATTATAAATGGAATACACACATTGAATAATTTTTCCAAAAATAAAAAATGTGGGAAACAAGGTGTAATTTGAGGGAATGTGGTTTAAGTTAGAAGGAAAAGGAATCAAATGCATGTGTTTGCTTAAAAGATAATGCAGGGTTTTTTGTTTTGTTTTGTTTTTTAATAGAAACATATATTGGAGAAAGTAAGCAAATTTGATTTAAATAGTCCTTTTCTTCCCTGCCTGGGTCCCTAAGAGAGCCTAGAATTATCTGGATGGTACCCCACTGCGGTTCTCCACAGTCCTGCCAAGCAAACTTCCGTCTCCATCTATTCTATGGGTGTCCTGCTTTTGGTCAGTTCAAGTTTGAATGGTCGCCTACTCCAGGAAGAAGGATCCAGGTAGTCATCAAGCATAGCATGATCACTTAGAGGAGTGGAATGCCTTATTGGCATGTCATGAGCAGGGCTGGTAGGCAGTAAATTACTGCACTGGGTAGCAAATTCTACACAGTCTTTTTGGAGAAAGAAAGTGATGGGAGTTCATTGGAAGAAGAGACTGGGACTGTCCCTTCCCTTTCAGGGATTCCAGTTCTTGTTTTTCTGCCTTCATCACGGTGATCCTGGACCAGCACACGTGGCTCCTGTCTCCCCTCCCCCTCCGCGCTCCTCCACTCCCACCTACCTGGCAGGCACATTAGCATTTCAATCGCTTATCCCCAGCCTGCCCCCCCACCCCTGTGATGTCTGGAAATCCCCCCCATCTGCCCTTCCTATGTAGATCTTTTCTCCGGTCAAGTCCGGGTTGAGACATGGCTTTGGAGCAAACTGACTCTGCTATAATTTTAGTGAGGACAGGAGATGGCCATTTAAATCTGAGTGTTTTTATTTGGAAGTCACTCCTGTTATGCTCTTCAGCAAGAGATTGAGAGATGGTATAATAGCAGTTAAAGCACAGACTTTAGCTTCAGACCTGGGTCCTGGTCTCAGCCCTGTTGGTTACTTGCTGGGTGACCTTGAGCAAGTTCTAACTTCCCCAGGCATCAATTTCCTTCTGTGTAAAATATGGATAAAAATACTGTTGGAGTTTGGAGTGTTTTCATCGTGAAAGAATAAAAGCAGTAATACATGTGATGCCTACAATGGTGCCCCCACACCTTAGTGATCATTCTGAAAACTGTAGGAAGTATTTAGGATCTGATCTCAGGGAAGGAGTGGATGTTAGCAAATACCCACACCCTGGGATAGGAGGTGGGAGTTGGGGCCAGGTGCCCCAGGGTGTGCACTCCGAGAAACTTGGCTTCTTATAAAGAATGTTGAGTCATGACCGATGGGGTTTTGAGCTGCTGACTTGTTACATGTACACATCAACTCTGTTCCTGAGATCTGGAGTGAGATAGGAGCATTTTTTAACTCTTTTACCCAGGCCTAAGATGTATCACTGGAGGGAAGCTGGAAAGCATAGAAAAAGGGATTGTAGGGAATGGATGAGAGAGAGAGAGAGAGAGAGAGAGAGAGAGAACGCGCACGCGAGAGCGAGCAAGCAGACATTTAAAAAGCCAGTGGGGTCATAAGAAGCAGCAAAATCATGTGACCTTCCAAGGTCAGCAGCCTGTGCAGCCTGGGGTGTGGGTCAGGTACTACTGTTTGAATTCCTCACTGGCCCTGTGACCCAGGAACATCATGGCTTCGCTTTCCTCGTTGGTGAGATGGGGATGATACTGTCTTTCAGGATGATCCTCAAAATAAGAGGAGAGGATCATGGTGAATATGCTTTGAGAAAAAAAAAGACCTACAGAAAAGAGTTTTGTATTATTATCAAAGATGGAATCAGAATGAATAGCCTCTTTCTTAACTTTACACATAATATAGTCTTTGGGTTTCTTTGCTGAGAAACTACTGTTATCATCCATAAATGCAGATGCATTTTCAGTGTGAAGTTGAACTTGTAAGTAACCTTAAGGGAAAGGGAGATCAATGACAGGAAGATGTGAGAAGTGGGAGAGGGCAGAATGTCATGTATTAAATACTCTAATTTACGAATTGTTTGTATTATATCAAATGCTTATTTGGCACCTACTTTGTGGCAGGCACTGTACTCAATGGTAAAAGAGAGTCATGGTCCCTGCCCTGGAGATGAACCGGTAAGTAAAGTCATAGTGTCAAACGATGTCCTCATTCCACTTCAACCACTCATTCCCACAGGCATAGGCTGGACTTCAGGGTCACTTGAATCTGCCCACCTTCAAAACTGCTGGTTGAAAACTCCTGTTGTTTAAAGTCACTTTAGATATTTGATTGTTAAACTTACGCAGAGCCCCAATACCGCCCAGCAATTCCCTGCACGTCCCTGGCCCACGTGCTTCCCTCCTCTCAGATGGCCATTCTGTGTTTCCTCTCCTCAATCTTCCAACATCCCACCCCACCCCTACTCTCCGCTGATGAGTTTTCTTCCAGTTTTACTGAGAAAATGAGCACAATCTGCAAAGAATGTTGAGAAGCTCCAACCAGCACCTGACCTAATCTACCCACAGCCCTGTCTTCTTCCTGACCGCCAAAGATGAGCAGGTCTTGCCTCAGCCTTAGACCAACCCTTCCACTGAGGCCTTGACCCCATCCCCTCTCTCCTACTCAAGGGCTTTGTTATAGCAGTTTTCACCATACTCTCCTGGATTAATGATTTTGAGTTCCCTTATTATTTTTTTTTAGACAAAATCTCACTCTGTCGCCTAGGCTGGAGTGCCATGGCACAGTCTGAGTTCACTGCAATCTCTGCCGCCCGGGTTCAAGTGATTCTCCTGCCACAGCTTCCTGAGTAGCTGGGATTACAGGTGCCCGCCACCACGCCTGGCTAATTTTTTATTTTTATTTTTAGTAGAGATGGGGGTTTCACCATCTTGGCCAGGCTGGTCTTGAACTACTGACCTCGTGATCCACCTGCCTTGGCCTCCCAAAGTGCTGGGATTACAGGTGTGAGCCACTGTGCCCGACCTCTGGTTTGGAATTTTAAGCTCCTCATATTTGGTGAATGTTTGGGTAACTGCAGCTTGCTGAACACCAGTGCTTCTATTAGGACTTAGAGCAGATGTTGGTTGCTTACCAAAAAGTCATTTTCCCCCTTCTTCCTTAAAAATAGAACCCCAGTTTTGATCAGGTATCTTGCCACAATGTGCTCAAGGAAGATGGGCTCCTCCAACTCAAGATTGGTCTTTGCCATCATGTTAATTTCACTCTTTGCCAATGATTGGTTGAGAGGGGTGGAGGCAGCGAGGCAGTTTGAAACCCAGTTCTGGCCAGTGACACCAAGGGGAAGTATGAGGAGGTGGTGGGTCCTGGAAAATGTTTTCCTCTTCAATCGTAATGAGAAATTTCTCCTTCATTTCTTTGTTGCTGCTGAATAAGGGTGTGATGCCTAATATACGGGCAGCCATCTTGCAACTACTGTGGCTCAAAGACAAAAGCCAGAATGCCAAGGATTGCCAGGGGGACAGTTGGGAACCCCAGATTCTTGATTGCATTGTTGCTTTGTTTTATTGGTAGCCGTGAAGCTTCCTATCTTAGTGCCACCCATTATATGAGATAATAAACATTAGCTATTGTTAACTTGGAATAAAGAGAAAAAACAAAACCAACATTTATTATTTAAGCCATTTTTAGTCTAGGTTAATCTTTTACTTGGAACTAAAAGCATCTTAACTAACATAGAACTCTTTCCATTCAAGGGACAAAACCCAATTTAAAAGAAAACAAATTGGCCAGGTGAGGTGGCTCATGCCTGTAATCCCAGTACTTTGGGGGGCTGAGGCGGGTGGATCGCCTGAGTCCAGGAGTTCAATACTAGCCTGGCCAACATGGTGAAACCCCGTCTCTATTAAAAATAGAAAAATTAGCTGGGCATGGTGGCAGGCACTTGTAGTCCCAACTACTCTGGATCGAGGAGAACCACTTGAGTCCAGGAGGCGGAAGTTGCAGTGAGCCCAGGTCACACCAGAGCACTGCAGCCTGGATGACAGAGCAAGACTCCATCTCAAAACGAACAAACAAAAAATTGGTTTGGGGTCACACACCTGTTGGCTTATATAATTGACAAAACTAAAGATAATCTTAGTTTGAGACAGCTGAATCAGGTCTCCTGGACCCAGTTCTTCTCCATGTCTCAGCAGTGAATCCCTTTTCCTCGACTTCAGTCTCAGGCAGTTTCTCCATCCACAGGTTTGTTTCTTCACTGATGTTGCAGAAATAATTGTAGCCTGCACAGCCAGGTCTTGGGAGAAGTGATGGCAGTCTTGCTTTCAATACTTACTTGCTAACTCAGATGACTGAAAACCTAAGAGCAATTCCAGGGAGAGTGCTGAGGTCCAGAAAGTACTTTTTAAAAATTACATTAGAGGACATTTGGTTAGAATTTGCATATGCTGACATAGCTATCAAAATAATTCTGTATTTCATAAAGCTATAGAAATTGAAGGAAAATTTTTTCCCCAACTGGAACAAAGTGTAACTAAATATTGAGATATCTACCATTTCAAGAATTTCCAACTTTTGTGCCAAAACAGAATCTATATGAAGATGCCAGAGAAAATAGGGTTTTCATTCTTTCAGGGATAAATTTTCCTTGCCTGCCAGAGGTTACTTTGTAGTTGGCAATCATTTCGAGACATTATTGGTCTTTTGGTTTATAGTTAGGTGTTCAGCGTTCCTAAGAAATTGTCGGTATAGCAAAGGACCATCTGTACTCTAAAAGCACAAGTCCCCTCTTCTACTTTATTGTATTTTTAAATGAGTGTCTATCTGGTTACTTTTTATTCTTTATAAAAATATAGTATTAACCTGAAGTTCCTTTTTTTAAAAAATTTTTATTAAAAAAATTTTTTTTAATTTATTTTTATTTTTTAAAAATTTTATTATTATTATTTTTTAAGAGATGGGATCTCACTGTGTTGCCCAGGCTGGAGTGCAGCGGCTGTTCACAGGTGCGATCCCACTGCTGATCAGCACGGGAGTTTTGACCTGCTCAGTTTCCAACCTGGGCTGGTTCACCCCTCCTTAGGCAACCTGCTGGTCCCCTGCTCCTGGGAGGTCACCATAGTGATGCCAAACTTAGTGTGGACACCTGATCAGCATAGCGCACTACAGCCCAGAACTCCTGGGCTCAAGCGATCCTCCCACCTCAGCCTCCCGAGTAGCTGGGACTACAGGCATGCGCCACTGCGCCTGGCAACCTGAAATTCTAAAGAGTTCCTTGGACCCTGTTCGAAGGTTTCAGGATACTTTCTATACTTTATGGAATTCTGTAGTTTTCGCCTTTTAAAAACTAATTTCTTTTGTACAGCTAAACAACTATATAAAGGAAAAAAAATCCTGTTTATTGACAATTTTTTAAAATTTATTTTTATTTTTTTGAGACAGAGTCTCGCTGTGTTGCCCTGGCTGGAGTGCAGTGGTGTGATCTCAGCTCACTGCAACCTCCACCTCCTGGATTCAAGTGATTCTCCTGCCTCAGCCTCCTGAGTAGCTGAGACTATAGGCATGCATCACCATGCCCAGCTAATTTTTGTATTTTTAGTAAAGTTCGGGTTTCACCATGTTGGCCAGGATGGTCTCGATATCTTGACCTGGTGATCTGTCTGCCTCGACATCCCAAAGTGCTGGGATTATGGGCATGAGCCACCGTGCCCGGCGTGTATTGACAATTATTTTTATCTTGTTTCATTTCCTTCCAGTCTATGTGTAGGCATATCCATATGTATTAGATCACTTTATATAGTTTAATTTGAGTTTATATCATTTTTTTGTGTTCTTTCCATGTATTAGTTGTGTTAACATATTTATTTATTTATCTTCTTTTTTTGTTTTTTTGAGACAGTCTCATTCAGTCGCCCAGCCTGGAGTGCAATGGCACGATCTCGGCTCACTGCTACCTCTGCCCTCTGGGTTTAAGTGATTCTCCTGCTTCAGCCTCCCGAGTAGCTGGGATTATAGGCATGTGCCACCATGCCTGGCTAATTTTTGTATTTTTAGTAGAGATAGGGTTTCCCCATGTTGGCCAGGCTGGTCTCAAACTCGGACCTCAAGTGATCCACCTACCTCCGCCTCCCAAAGTGCTAGGGTTACAGGCATGAGCCACCATGCCCATATTTATTTATGTATAAACATGGCCCATATTTATTTATGTATAAACATGGCCCATATTTATTTATGTATAAACATGGCCCATATTTATTTATGTATAAATATGGCCCATATTTATTTATTTACTGGCTGTATAATGGTGATTCATTTATATATTTGGGGCTAAGATTTGTAAGGAATTAAAATGAGGCTGGGCATGGTGGCTCATGTCTGTAATCTCAGCACTTTGGGAGGCCAAGGTGGGCAGATCACCTGAGGTCAGGAGTTCGAGACCAGCCTGGTCAACATGGCAAAACCCCACCACTACTAAAAATACAAAAATTAGCCAGGCATAGTGGTGCATGCCTATAGTCCCAGCTACTCTGGAGGCTGAGGCAGGAAACCACTTGAACCTGGGAGGTAGAGGTTGCAGTGAGCTGAGATTGTGCCAGTGCATTCCAGCCTGGGAGGCAGATCGAGACACCATCTCAAAAAAAAAAAAAAAAGAAAATGAAATACTTGTAAGCATATTGCCAAGCATCCTCTGTTGAATAATAGCGAAAACAGGAGTTTGCCTACACCTCCAACAGTTGTGCCTTATTTTAGAGTGAGAAAAGGCCTGATTGGGATTATAAATGGAGGGTTGGAAGTTTGACTTTCAGATACCAAAGTTTAGCCTTAATACTGCCGATCATTAGAAAAACTATGATCTAACTTACAAGATTTGATTGAATCATTGGGTAAATAGAATATGCAAATATACTCCCCCCATAACTTTTTAAACCATGTTTGTGCTATTTAATTCGATTCCTTCTTGTTTTTTCCTAAAGTATTTTATTTTTTTTTGTTTTTTTAAGGATAGTGCTTTTGGCCAGTTGCAGCTCTTTTAGAAGTTGTCTAGCAGGCTTTCTGTACCCCCACCCAAAAAAATTGTTTTTAATTTAAAACAAAAAAAAAAGGTCCAGGCACAGTGGCTCACGCCTGTAATCCCAGAACTTTGGGAGGCCGAGGGGGGCAGATCACTTGAGGTCAGGGGTTCGAGACCAGCCTGACCAACATGGCAAAGCCCCATCTCTACTAAAAATGCAAAAATTAGGCATGGTGGCGTGCACCTGTAATCTCAGCTACATGGGAGGCTGAGGCAGGAGAATTGCTTGAACCTGGGAGATGGAGGTTGTGGTGAGCCAAGATTGTGCCACTGCACTCCAGCCTAGATGACAGAGTGATACTCTATGTCTCAAGCAAATAGTAATAATGTATTAATATATTTTACACATTAGCACAGTGCTTGGCACACGGTATGAGTGTGTGTTTATGCATTTATTTCTTTTTAATGCAATGCAAATACAGAGGTGTGTATGTGTATATATATACTTTTTTTGAGAGAGAGAACTTGTGCTCTGATTGTACATTTTGTAATCTGATTATTAATACATTTGAGGATGTTTTTAGTGGCCCATGCTTTGGGATGGTTGGGTGGTAAGATGGCAGCTGTGAGTCCGCTGCTTAGCAACTTGGTGTGGGGGAAACTCGGCCGGTATCCTCCTTGGCCAGGAAAGATTGTTAACCCATCAAAGGACTTGAAGAAACCTTGTGGAAAGAAATGCTTCTTTGTGAAACTCTTTGGAACAGAAGATCATGCCTGGATCAAAGTGAAACAGCTCAAGCCGTATCATGCTCATAAAGAGGGAATGACGAAGATTAGCAAGGGTAAACTATTGCAGCAAGTGGTGGATGCTGTCAGAGAGTTTCTCAGGAGAGCCCAAAGGGAAAGACCAGACTTTGTCCCACAATTCTGCTGATGACAAGAATCGGCATAATTCCAATGACGAGAGAAGTAGGCCAAACTCAGGTGATGAGAAGCGCAAACTTAGCCCGTCTGAAGGGAAAGTGAGGAATAAAATGGGAGAAGGAAAGAAGAGGATGTCTTCAGCCTCTTCAGAGAGAGGCACCAAATCCTCTCTGAAAAGAGCCCCAAGAGCAAAGTCCCTGGATGTGGGGTCAGCCCCCAAAGGATGGGAAGAATCTCACCATCCCTGAGTCTAGTACTGTGAAGTGGATAATGGCTGGACTGATGGCCATGTTTAAATGGCAGCCAACCACAGGTGAGCCTGTTAAAGATGCAGATCCTTATTTGCATCATTTCCTGCTAAGCCAAACAGAGGAGCCAACTGTCTGTTACTAGGCAATTGCAAAGAAGTTGAAAATGTGTGAAGAGGAAACTGGTTCCACCTCCATCCGGGCAGCTGACAGCACAGCTGTGAATGGCAGCATTACAGACAAAAAGATAGGATTTGGGGGCTTTGGTCTCATGGGAAGTGGAATCGTCTCTAACTTGCTAAAAATTGGTCATGACCATCTGGAACTGCACTGCAAAGAAATATGATTTGTTCATCCAGGAGGGGGCCTGCCTGGGAAGAACTCCTGCTAAAGCCCTCTCAACCTGTGACATCTCTTTCACCTGCATGTCGGATCCCAAGGTGGCCAAGGACCTGGTGCTGGGCCCCAGTGGTGTGCTGCAAGGAATCTGGTCTGGGAAGTGCTGCGTGGACATGTCAACAGTGGACACTGATATAGTCACTGAGCTGGCCCAGGTGATTGTGTCCAGTTTGGGGGGGCGCTTTCCAGAAGCCCCCATTTCAGGGAATCAGCAGCTGTCTAATCATGGGATGTTGGTGATCTTAGCGGCTGGAGATGGGCTAATATGAGGACTGTGGTAGCTGCTTCCAGGCGATGAGGAAGACCTCCTTCCTAGGTGAAGTTGGCAACACAGCCAGGATGATGCTGATCATGAACGTGGTCCAAGGGAGCTTCATGGCCACCATCGCTGAGGAGCTGACTCTAGCCTAGATGACAGGCCAGTCCCAGCAGACGCTCTTGGACATCCTCAATCAGCGACAATTGGCCAGCATCTTCCTAGACCAGAAGTGCCAAAATATCCTACAAGGAAACATTAAGCCTGATTTCTTCCTGAAATACATTCAGAAGGATCTCCACTTAGCCATTGTGCTGGGCAATGCGGTCAACCATCTGACTCCCATGGCAGCTGCAGCCAATGAGGTGTACAAAAGAGCCAAGGCGCTGGACCAGTCAAGAAAATGTCTGCTGTGTACTGAGCCTACTTACACTAAGCCATCGACACCCCGCCCCCACCTCTCTAATCTCCCTCTGACCCCCTCTTCCTCACATGGGTTCAGGGGCCTGGGACTTTGCTCTTGACCAACCCACCTGTCTCCATTTCCTTCTATCTAGACTTTGAGACTTGCCTTCAGCACAGCACACAGCAGCACCCTTCCTTTGAGGCTGGTGCGGAGGGGATGAGGGTCAGCGTGATTGGCTCATGGGAAAGTTCTTGAGCTGGGCACTTGCCCCCAGATGAGGTGGCTGTGTGTTCACACACACACAAGACACCCACACACATACAACTGGCTCTTGCCCCAGGATAGAAGCTGCCCAGAAACTGCTGCCTGGCTTTTTTCTTTTTCTAAGCTTGTCTTATCTCAAACCCCTTCCAGTCAAGGAACTAGAATCAGCATTGAGAGTTGGAGGTCTTCCCACAGCTTCCCCCAGAGTGAAGAGGCTGTAGTCATGTCCACGTCCCCCACTGAATCCCCTGCAGGGAGAGGCCTTGGGCACAGATAAGCCAGCACAGACTCCAGATGGAGGGTCCTGTGGGGCCCCCACCCTCAGGTGATGAGCTGAGAATGAGAAAGATGTTCACATCGAAGCATCCAGTGTGCACCCAGCACTCCATAGATGCCTTTGTGAACTGAAAAGAGACTGGCAGAGTCCTGCGAAGATGGGGCCCTGGCTTTGCAGGGAGTATGGTGAGCAGCTAGCCTGCAGGTGAGCATGGAGGCCCAGCCCTCACTGCAGTGAAGCGACACCCCAGTCGCCACTGCCACAGCGGGCGCTTGCTTCTCCCTGGGCTGTTCTAGTATTTGGATTTGCATTCAGCCCTTGTTAGGGGGTCCTTAGGGTCACTAGTGAGGGGCCAAGAGGAGTGGGGGTTGGGGGACACACCTTCCTGTTTCTGTTAGGCCACAGACTCTTCACCTGGCTCTGAAGAGCTGCTCTCACCTTGGTCCCCTCCCAGCGGTCCCACCTTCTCCAGCCTGCCCTGCCAAGACTCCTGCATGCCCACTGCTCTCCGCCCTCCCTCCTTCCTCTTTCCTCCCATGGAGACGGTATTTCTGTCTGTCTGTCCCTTCTTTGGTTCAGACCCAGCTTGACCAACAATGAGCATTTCTTAGGCTCAGCTCTTGATACGGAAACGAGTGTCTTCAGTCCAGCCAGCATCATGGTCTTTGGTGCTTCCTGGGCCCAGGGTCTGTTGGGAGGGAAAAGAACTGGGCCTGACCTACCTGAATTGACTGACCCTCCCGGGTGGGTCTGGGACATCCTTGAGGCACTAGCATTTCTCCTTGGATAGGGGACCAGAGGGGACTTGGGATGTTAAATAAAAACAGGGAGACATCACCCAGGGGATGTCAATTTCTTATCCCTCTGCATGGGTTTTCCAAAAGAATAATTTGTAGAAGGCCAGCATTTATGGCACAATATATAATTATATATAAGGTAGCCACACTGGGGTGGGGGGGGTGGGGCCCCTCCCCCTCACAGCTTTGGCCCCTTTCACAGGTTAGAACCTGGGTTAGAGGGTTGCAGAAGATGAGTGGGGAGGGCAGGAAAGATGCCTTTCCGGTTTTTAGCACATTTCATTTCACAGTTCATTTTGAAGCATTTCTGTTTGAACACAAAGCCTGTTCTAGTCCTGGCAGGACACACTCTGGGGGTTGGGGTGGGGGTTGGGGAAGATGCTGTAATGTAACCAGTTAGTCAGTGTTGTCTTAATATTGTTGACAGTTCTATAAAGTTCCTTTTCATAAATACTTCTGTTTAAGCTATTTCACCTTTGTTTTGAAATCCTTCCTTTCTTTTTTTGAGACAAAGCCTCGCTCTGTCACCAAGCTGGAGTGCAGTGGCGAGATCTCGGCTCACTGCAACCTCCGCCTCCTGGGTTCAAGCAATTCTCCTGCCTCAGTCTCACAAGTAGCTGGGACTACAGGCACCCGCCACCACACCTGGCTAATTTTTGTATTTTTAGTAGAGACGGGGTTTCACCACATTGACCAGCATGTTCTCTGTCTCCTGACCTTGTGATCCGCCCGCCTCGGCCTCCCAAAGTGCTGGGATTACAGGCATAAGCCACAGCACTTGGACGAAATCCTTCCATTTTAAGCAGAAAACGTGACACTTGTGAAAAAGCTTATAAGAAAGCCCCTCCCTTTTTTTTCTTTAAACCTTTAAATGACAAGTCTAGGTAATTAAGGTTGTGAATTTTTATTTTTGCTTTGTTTTTATTTTTTATTTTTTTTAAAAAGGGGAAAGGGAGCTCCCACCATGTGGGAGGGGATTCCAGAGAGCTGGAAGTCCCTATTTTTGGCTTTGTTTTTAATGAGCATTTGTCTTTCAGAATAGGATTGTGCAATAATGTTTAAATGGCAAAAACAAAACATGATTTTGTGCAGTTAACAAAACTACTGCAAGAAAAATAAAACATTTCTTGGTAACAAAAAAAATTAATACATTTGAAACATTTTTCATGTAACCTTACCAAGAATACTTATGTTTTACAGTCATAATGGTAGCCTTGCAGTGCACTCTGGGAGTAAGCAAGCATTGGCAGTTCATTGCAGTAGTGTAGGCAGCCTGCAGTAGTACAGTCTTCTGTGTCTTTCGCATGATGAGGTAGTAGGATGCACCCAAGCTAGTGGGTCAGCATCACTTGCTGGTCCTAAGCTCTCAGAAAAGCTACTTAAACTCTCTGAGCCTTCCTACAGTGTTCTTTTGAGGATTAGAAGTAATTGAAAGTGACAAATCCTGGAAGAAGAGGCTCAACAGATAATCATTAATTGCTTCTGAATCGAGTAGTGTCCTTAATGAGGTATATGCACAAAGATCAACTAGGAGCAAAGGAAAATATTAGAACTTGAGTTTCTATTTATTTTTAACCTCACTCTTTTACAATTTCTATTTTTTGTGAATATTTTTAAATACAGGCTGGGCACGGTGGCTCATGCCTGTAATCTCAGCACCTTTGGGAGGTTGAGGCAGGCAGATCACCTGAGGTTGGGAGTTCAAGACCAGCCTGGCCAACATGGTGAAACCCAGTCTCTGCTAAAAATATAATCATTAGCCGAGTATGGTGGCGTACAATTTAAATACCAGCTACTCTCTATCTGTATCTATATATCTCTATATATCTATGTATATATAGTGGTACATGGCTGGGTGCAGTGGCTCTTGCCAGTAATCGCAGCACTTTGGGAGCCCAAGGCAGGCAGATCACTTGAGGGCAGGCGTTCAAGACCAGCCTGAGCAACATGGTGAAGCCCTGTCTCTACAAAAAAAATTAGCCAGGCATGGTGGTGTGCACCTGTAGTCTCAGCTACTTGGGAGGCTGAGGCCGGAGAGTTGCTTGAATCCAGGAGGTTGCAGTGAGCACTCCAGCTTGGGCAACAGAATGAGACTTCATCTCAAAAAAAAAAAAAAGCGTATGTGTGTGTGTCAGTGTGTGTGTGTGTGTGTAGTAATGCAGTAACACTTTCTCTTTTTTTGAGATAGAGTTTCACTCTTGTTGCCCAGGCTGGAGTGTAAGGGCATGGTCTCGGCTCACCACATCCTCCGCTTCCTGGGTTCAAGCAATTCTCCTGCCTCAGCCTACCAAGTAGCTGGGATTACAGGCATGCACCACCATGCCTGGTTAATTTTATATTTTTAGTAGAGACAGAGTTTCTCTATGTTGGTCAGGCTGGTCTCAAACTCCTGACTTCAGGTGATCCGCTCGCCTCAGCCTCCTGAAGTGCTGGGATTACAGATGTGAGCCACCAAGCCCGGCCATCACTTTTATATTAATTAATAACAAAGTTTGTAACTTGAGAGTACACATTCAAATTCTTTTTAATAATAGGAATATACAAAATTGTATTTCAGGAATTATTTCTATCTGGTGGCCAGTTCTGTTATATGAATTCATTTTCTCTGTTGAGTAGATTGATTTGACCTAACTTTGAACCTAAATCTCAAGAGGTAAAGTAGTAGTTTGCCAATTTATTGGTACACAAAGATTATTTAAGTAATAATAATATATTGTATTTTACAAAGCTTCCTAGCACTTTGTATATAATAAAACACAGGCTTGGGCAATAGAATAATTACTGATTTTCAAATGTAACTGTTTCATGTGTGATTATAAAAGGTAATCATGGTATTAGGGTTTGGTATACTTTTAGAAGGGAAAAGGAAATGTGAGATTTTAGTAAAGCAGAAAAACACTAGCTTTAAAAATGAAGTCGGAAACCATGGAAAGAGGTTTAACTTCCCTAGGAATCAGAATAATTGCTGAATGCAAATTGAATGCAAATACAAATTAAAACATTAAAGTACGATTTTTTGCCCACCATGTTGGCAGAAATGTTAACATCTGATGATTATCCAGCACTACTGAGGATGTGGGACACTTTCTTTTGGAAGTGCAAGTCAGTACAACCACTTTGTAGGATAATTTGGCAACATTTTCAATGATAAAAATGCTCATGCTTTGTAGTCCTGCCATTTGTAGTCTCTGGATCTGCCCTAGGGAGAGAGTCTTGGTTTTTTTGTTGTGAATGTCTTCCACAGGAAGATGCTCTTAACACAAAGCGGCATGTACAAGTGTGTTCATTGCAGCACCGCTGTTAATAGCAAACAGCTGGAGGCAACTATCAGTGGGGGAATGGTTAAGAAGGTTGTGACTTAAAAAAAAAATGCAATGTAATTCACATATAATAATTTCACTCTTTTTTTTTTTTTTAAATATAAAGATGGGGTTTCACCATGATGGCCAGGCTGGTCTTGAACTCCTGACCTAAGGTGATCCACCCACCTTGGCCTCCCAAAGTGCTAGGATTACAGGTGTGAGCCACCACGCCCGGCCTAATTTTACTATCTTAAAGTGCACAATTCAGAGCTTTTTAGTATATTCAGAGTTGTATAACCATCACCTCTACCTAATTCCAGAACATTTTCATTACCCCAAAAAGAAACTTAGTTAGCAGTCACTCCCCATTTCTCCCTTCTCCCATCCCCTGGAAACCACAAATCTACTTTCTGTCTCTATGAATTTGCCTGTTCTGGACATTTCATATAAATTGATAGAATCATACAACCTGTGGTACTTTTTATTTGGCAGCAGCTTTATTGAGATGTACGTCACATACCACACAATTTTCCCACTGTACAGTTGAACAGTGTTTACTATGTCCAGAGTTATGCAGCCATTACCATAGTCAATTTTAGGACATTGTCATCACCTCAAAAAGAAACCCTATGCCCTTTAGCTATCAGCCCCACACCTCTCCTCCCTATCCCTGGGCAACCATTACTGTCCCTGTAGATTTGCATGTTGTGGACATTTCATATAAATAAAATATGTGAAATGTCATTTGTGTCTGGCTTCTTTCACTTGGTATATTTTCAGAATTCTTCCTTGTTGCAGCAGGTACCAGTACCTCATTCTTTTTCATTGCTGAATAATATTACATTGTATGGATATACCACATTTTGTTTATTCACTTATTAGTTAAGGACGTTTGGGTTCTTTCCAAGTTGTTGTTGTTGTTGTTTTGAGATGGAGTCTTACTTTGTCACCCAGGCTGGAGTGCAGTGGTGCGATCTCGGCTCACTGCAACCTCCACCTTGTGGGTTCCAGTGATTCTCCTGCTTCTCCCAAGTAGTTGGGACTACAGGCACATGCCACCATGCCTGGCTAATTTTTGTATTTTTAGTAGAGATGGGGTCTCACCATGTTGGTCAGGCTGGTCTTGGAACTCCTGACTTCAAACAATCCACCTGCCTCGGCCTCCCAAAGTTCTGGGATTACAGGCATGAGCATCTGGCCTCTTTCCACCTTTTGGCTGTTTCAGATAATGCTGTTGGGAACATCTTTGTACAAGTTTTTACATGAACATGTTTTCAGTTTTTTTGAGTAGAATTGCTGGGTCATATGGTAACTTTGAGGAATTGCCAAACTCTTCCATGGTAGTTACACCATTTTACATTCCCATCAGCAACGTAGGAGTGTTCCTCTTTCTGTATATCCTTGCTAACACTTGTTTTCCATTTTAAAATTACACTGAAAGAAAGAAATCTCAAGACCCTAAAATCACTAAGCTAAAAGGAAAAGTCAAGCTGGAAACTGCTTAGGATAAACCTGCCTCCTATTCTGTTCCTAAAAAGATAGCTACTGAGATAAAAAAAGCTGCATACCTCCCTCTCAATTTTTACACAGGAAAATTCCTTGTGGACAAGGGACAGAACTCAAAGTCATCCCTCTGCTCACTGAGATAAATGCATTTCTGATTGCTTCCTTTGGAAAGGCTAATCAGAAACTCAAAGGAATGCAGCTGTTTGTCTCTTATTTACCTATGACTTGCTTCTAGCAGTCCTGCCTTTCCAGACAGAACCAGTGGTGCCCCGACCCCCTTGGGCACATGTTATCAGGACCTCCTGAGGCTGTATCACAGGCAAGCATCTTTAACCTTGGCAAAATAAACTTCCTAACTTGACTGAGACTTGTCTCGGATACTGTGGTTTACATAACCATCCTAGTGGGTGTGGATTGGTATCTCATCGTAGTTTTTATTTGCATTTCCCTAATGACTGATGATGTTGAACATCTTTTCATGTTTCTCTGCCATTTGTATATCTTCTTCTCTGAAGTATCTATTCAATTTATTTATTTATTTTTATTGTATTGTATTTTATGTTTTGAGATGGAGTCTCACTCTGTCCCCCAGGCTAGAGTACAGTGGCATGATTTCGGCTCAATGCAACCTCTGCCTCTCTGGTTCAAGCGATTATTCTGCCTCAGCTTCCTGAGTAGCTGGAATTAGATGTGTCCGTCATCATGCCCAGTTAATTTTTGTATTTTTTAAGTAGAGACAGGGTTTCACCATGTTGGGCAGGCTGGTCTCAAAACTCCTGACCTCAGGTGATCCACCCGCCTTGGCCTCCCAAAGTGTTGGGATTACAGGTGTGAGCTACTGCACCCAGATTCAATTTATTTTTAATTAAAAAAAATGTTTTTAAAAATTTTTAGAGTCAAGGGTCTTGCTCTGTCACCCAGGCTGGAGTGCATTGGTATGGTTATAGCTCACTGCAGCCTCCACCTCCTGGGCTCAAGCAGTCTTCCCGTCTCAGCTACCTGAGTAGGACTGCAGGCACATACCACCACATCTGGCTAATTTTTTTCTTTTTTTAATATATATTTTAAAACAAAGTCTCACTCTTGTTACCCAGGCTAGAATGTAGTAGCACAATCACAGCTTTCTGTAGGCTCCACCTCCCAGGCTTAAGCGATGCAGCCACTTCAGCCTCCCACAACTGGACTATAGGCGCAGACAACCATACCTAGCTATTTTTTTTTTTTTTTTGATACAAGAGTCTCACTCTGTCACCCTGGCTGGAATGCAGTGGCTCAATCTCAGCTCACTGCAACCTCTACCTCCCAGGTTCAAGTGACTCTCTTGCCTCAGCTTCCAGAGTAGCTGGGATTACAGGCACCACCACCATGCCCAGCTAATTTTTGTATTTTTAGTACCAAGAGACCAGGGTTTTACCATGTTGGCCAGGCTGGTCTTAAACTCCTAACCTCAGGCGATTCACCTGCCTTGGCCTCCTAAAGTGCTGGGATTACAGGCTTGAGCCACCACGCCTGGCCCTTAGCTAATTTAAAATTTTTTTTTGTAGAGACGGGGTTTCCCTATGATGCTTAGGCTGGTTTTGAACTCCTGGGTCCAAGTAATCCTCCTCCATCCTCAACTTCCCAAAGTGCTGGAATTACATGTGTGAGCTACTGTGCTTGGTCAGAAATATCTATTCAGTTTGTGGCTTTTTTTCTCCTCCTCCTACTCCTCCTCCTCCTCTCCCTGTTCCCCTTCCCCCTACTCCCCCCCACCCCCCGCCGCCCGCCCCACCATTACATGTGTGAGCTACTGTGCCTGGTCAGAAATAACTATTCAGTTTGTGGCTTTTTTCCTCCCCCTCCCCGCCCCTTCTTTCTTTCTTTTTTTTTTTTTAACCAGGGATGGGGTCTTGCTGTGATGCACAGGCTGGAGTGCAATGGCTGTTTACAGGCACTGTCATGGTATACTACAGTCTTGAACTGGGTTCAAGTGATCCCCCTGCCTCAGCTTCCTGAGTAGTTAGGATATAAGCGGGTGTCACTGCACTTGTTTCTGTGGCATTTTTTGTTGTTTTGTTTTTTGTTTGTTTGTTTGAGACAGAGTTTTGCTCTTGTTGCCCAGGCTGGAGTGCAATGGCACGATCTCGGCTCACTGCAACCTCCACCTCCTGGGTTCAAGTAATTCTCCTGCCTCAGCCTCCCTAGTAGCTGGGATTACAGGCTCCCGCCACCACACCCAGCTAGTTTTTTGTATTTTTAGTAGAGATGGTGTTTCACTGTGTTGGCCAGGCTGGTGTTGAACTCCTGACCTCAGTTGATCCACCTGCCTTGGCCTCCCAAAGTGCTGGGATTACAGGAGTGAGCCACCGTGCCCGGCTGGTTCTGTGGAGTTTTTTTATTTAAAAAAAAAAACGGGGTTTCACCATGTTGGTCAGGCTGGTCTTGAACTCCTGACCTCAGGCGATCCTCCTGCCTTGGCCTCCAAAGTGCTTGGATTACAGGTGTGAGCCACCACGCCTGGCCCTGTGGAGTTTTTATATGCTGTCAAGCTGTTAATAGGAATGAAGCAAATCTATTCATAATAATCCCTGACTAGATCTCTAAGACTTAACACTGAGCAAAATGGCAAATAGTAGGATGATACGTTACCATGAATTTTATATAAATCACGCAGGTGTGCCATGCGTACCTTACACATACACACCAGTACTGTTCAGTTAAATATATATACGTAAGAGGAGAGAGAAGGGGTTGATATAATATTTCCCAAACTTTCTAAGATAGTTTGTTACCTTGGGCTAGGAAGAGAGAGAATGAAGATGGGAGTGGAAGGTAGGGTATGATCTAAAGGGGCTTTTGTCTTATTTATGACATTTTACATAGTATTTACATACTATTTGGCTAATATTCAGTTTCTGTAGCATAATAAACTGGAATAATGTTTCTCATATCTTAAATGCATGTTAAAGTTTACATTTTCTCTTGTAGGTATTGTAATTAAAATGTAATTACAATCTGAAAAAAATAAGAACATGGGAACTGTAGCAGGAGATGGGTTGATGGGTTAGAATCCATGCTTCGTGCCCCCTGGCAAGTAAACGTGTATTCATTGACTCCTTTTATAGCTCAGCTTTATTTTGTCTTGGGTCCTTTCTCTTTTTCAAAATAATTTTATTATTTTTAATATTATATAACAATTCCAATAGCATGAAGGTTTATAAAGTTAAAATGAACTTACCTGCCCTGTTCTAAGACTACCCACTCTGAGGTCATGTTAGTACAGGTCCTTTTCCTGCTCAACTTTTTGTTTTGGTACTTTCTCCTACCTCTCCCAGTAAGCTGGACCTCAGTCTTCTCTGGTTGATGGCGGAGCTCCTTCCTCCATGGGAAAGGGAAGTCTTCATTTTGAAGCATCCACGGCAGGGGCCTGCAGGCTTGCTTTGTGTCACCTCCTACCTGAGATTGTGATTTAGTAGGTCTGGAGTTCCACTTGGGCATCTTTATTTTATGAAAAGTTCCATGGTGATTCTGGTGAACCAGGAGGGTAAAGAGTCATTTATCTAGGGAGTAGCAGAGAAATCATAAATTGTACCCATGCTGCTGCTTTGAGAATTATTTTTGGTAGCTGCTTTATGAGAGTGATAAGCCTGTCAGCTTTATGGAAACAAGCCTGAACTTAGGTCTGTTTTCTTCCAGGAATTTCACAGAACTTTTACTTCAGGTTATTTTCAGCATTTGCGTTTTTCTAACTAAATATTCGACATGGAGCTGCTATTTGAGTCTGAGAAAGTGATCGTGAATTCTTTTTTGAAAATGATGGAAATAAACAGTACACGGCAAACTTAGCTTGTAGACTCTTGCCATTTCCCATTGAAAATGGGTGGATATAGTAAAAATGACAGGCAATAAATCTTCACCAGGCAGAATATCCTTGGGTCTTGCTTTAAAAATGCTTTACCTCCCCAACTATCTGACTTTTGTACTTTATTTTAGTGTGTTTGCCTGAGATGTGAGCGAGAAATTCATGTGACTCAAAACTTAACACTAACTTACTATTCTTATGTTAGATACATTATCGGTCATATTCAATTTCTCTAGAACAGTAAACTGACTAATCTTTCTCATATCTTAAATTTATGTTAAAGTTTACATTTTCTCTTGTAGGTATTCTCATGGGAGCAGTCATAAAAATCATAGAATTTAAAAAACTGGCGAACTGGAAGGTAGGTTTGCCCAACTGTTCGTTTTTAATATAATCACAGTTTTTGGTTGTTCTTAATTTTAGTAACAGTGATGGTTATGATGACTTTTTTGTAATTACTTGGCTATCAGTGGAGTTGTTTATGTAATTATATATCCCATTATTTTTTAAGATTTTATTAGATACAGTTGATGCCTTTTTATCTGAGTTTTTGCAAAAGCATAAATCTCAAACTGTTTCAAATCAGCGTGGGAGCACCAATGTCATTTTTTTTGTTGTTGTTATTTTACTTGCATTTTTATAATCCTACACTAACCTACTTTATTAGGCAGGAACATTCTCTAATTAGCATTAAATGTTAAATACTGTTTATTGCTCCCAATTCCATTCTGACAGCTGAGGATAATAAAGCATACTTGTCCAGTACTTCGAGACACAGTATGTCATGTATTGTAGCTCGTATTATCCTCATGACAGTCATGTGAGGTGGATTGACTGAGTATTGTAATTTCATCACCCTGTTTTTACAGATGAAAAAAGTGACATTCAGGGAGATTGGGATGTATTCAGTGTCACAGAGCTGGAAAGAAAGTGGCTGAGTGGAGTCTTGTGTCCAAATCCCCCGGCCTGAACATGCAGTATTCTCTCCACCATACCACACTGTCCTCAGTTTCCTGATACACGTACCCTTGTGTTTACACAGAGGTTATTAGAGTATGAGTGTCATCCTGGGGATGATGGACTCATTGAAACTGGAATTTCAACTTGAGCATCCATGTTGAGTAGGGCAAGATTAGCAAGTATGCTACAAAATTGATTTTGTGGAGGGAAATAAGATTCATTTCAAAATAATAAATAATTAGATGGCTAAAATTGATCACATTTGAGCCCTTCCTACTTTGATGCAGCTCCTAGGTGCTAGGATTAATTCACCTGTGAAACTGTAGAGTATAAAATTAGCAAGACAAACCTTATAACCTAACGTAAAACACAATTTGAATTTTTAATTGTAAATACATATGTACATATATATTCTCTCTATATATATTTTATTTATTTATTTAATTTATTTGAGACAGAGTCTTGCTTGGTTGCCTAGGCTGGAGTGCAGTGGTGCAATCTCAGCTCAATGCACCCTCTGCCTCCCGGGCTCAAATGATTCTCCTGTCTCAGCCTCCTGAGTGGCTGGGCAGAAGAATAGACATGCACCACCATACCTGGCTAATTTTTGTATTTTTAGTAGAGACAGGGTTTCACCATGTTAGCCAAGCTGGTCTCAAACTCCTGACCTCAAGTGATCCACCCACCTTGTCCTCCCAAAGTGCTGGAATTACAGGCATGAGCCACTGTGCCTGGCTGTGGCTAATTTTTTAAAAAAATTTTTGTCGCTGGGCGCGGTAGCTCATGCCTGTAATCCCAGCACTTTGGGAGGCCAAGGTGGGTGGATCACAAGGTCAGGAGTTCAAGACTAGCCTGGCTAGCATGGTAAAACCCTATCTCTACTAAAAAAATACAAAAATTTAGCTGGGCAGGGTGGGGTGTGCCTGTAATCCCAGCTACTTGGGAGGCTGAGGCAGGAGAATCACTTGAACCCAGGTGGCAGAGGTTGCAGTGAGCCTGGATTGTGCCACTGCACTCCAGCCTGGGCGATAGAACGAGTCTCTGTCTCAAAAAAAAAAAAATTTTTTTTTTTTTTGGTAGAGATGGGATGTCACTATGCTGCCCAGGCTGATTTTGAACTTCTAAGCTCAAGTGCTCCTCCCACCTTGGCTTCCTGAAGTGTTAGGATTATAGGCTTGAGCCACCTTGCCTGTCCTATATACTTTTTTTTTTTCGCCAAGGGGCAGGAGTGTTGGGAACAGTCTTGCTATGTTGCCTAGGCTGGAGTGCAATGGCATGGTCTCAGCTCACTACAACCTCCACCTCCTGGGTTTAAGCAATTCTCCTGCCTCAGTCTCCCTAGTAGCTAGGATTACAGGAGTCTGCCACCACTCCTGGCTGCTTACTGTATTTTTAGTAGAGACAGTTTTACCAGGTTGGCCAGGCTGGTCTCCAAGTCCCGACCTCATGATCCACCTACCTTGGCCTCCCAAAGTGTTGGGATTACAGGCATGAGCCACCGTGCCCGGCCATATTTATTTTCAAGGCAACATTATAATACTGTTTTAATTCAGAAACTAATACTGTTTTGTAAACATGATAAAAATGAAGTAGTACAGATACCTGCTGAAGCATCAGAGCAGCTGAAGCTGCTCTCTGTCAAGGGAGATCAGCACGCTGGAGAGAGCCCTTAGAGGTGGTATTGCCATCCTAAGATGTCTTTGATTTGAGACTGAAGAAATAATCAAAAGGGGCTGACTCTCAATCCATGAGGTCAGTGGTATTTGACACACATTGCTCAAGTACCACCTAAAACCACCTCAGACCATTTTGGGGGAGTCATTGACAAGAGGAGCTACAACACTATTTCCCTGAAAGGCGATGTATTCATAAGGGCTGCAGTAACAAATTACCACGAAGTGAGTGGCTTAAGACAACAAAGATTTGTTTTCTCACAGTTCTGGAGGCTGGAAATGAGAAGTCAAGCTATCAGTAGGACCAGGTTCCCTCCAAAGACTCTAGAAAAGAATTCTTCATTGCATCTTCCAGCTTCTGGTGGCGCAGGTTTTCCTTGGCTTGTGGCTTCATCACTCCTGCCTCTGTGCTCACATGGGCTTCTTCTCTTTGTGTCTTGTTTTGTCTCTTGCAAGTCAACGTTTGCTGCATTTGGCCTTCCCTTATCTAGTGTAATGTCATCTAGATCCTTACTTTCATTAGATCTACAGAGACTCCATTTCCAAATAAGGTCACATTCTGAGGTTCCTGGTAGAAATGAATTGGGGTGGGGTTTGGGCTACACTATGTAACCCCATTATAGGTAGATTCTCCTTTTTCCCATGGGGGGATTAGCTTTGTACCTCCAAAAGGCTGTATATAGTAGTCCTGCTGTACAGATCCTGGGAATAGGTTGCCCCATAAAACCCAGAGCTCGGCCTATTTTTTTTACACAGTCCCAGTCTGAATCATGAGCTTGTTGTACATGCTGCTATTTTAAAACTTAATAAGGCATTTCAGAAGTCATCATTTGCTTCTATTTTGAGCCTTTTTTGAATATTTTTTAGTCTTTATGGTAACAGCTGTACATTTGTAGGAATACATTTAGGCATTCTTTGGAATAGGAGTTTTGACAAGAAATTAGACTGTCAAAATTGTGACATGGGAAAATATTCATATGAAAAAGGGCCTGATTTTGCCTTTTTTTTGAGATGTAGTTTTGCTCTTGTTGCCCAGGCTGAAGTGCAATGGCACGATCTCGGCTTACTGCAACCTCTGCCTCCCAGGTTCAAGCAGTTCTCCTGCCTCAGCCTCCCAAGTAGCTGAGATTACAGGCATGCGCCACCATGCCCAGCTAATTTTGTATTTTTAGGACAGATGGGGTTTCTCCATGTTGGTCAGACTGGTGTTGAACTCCCGACCTCAGGTGATCTGCTCACCTCAGCCTCCCAAAATGCTGAATTACAGGCGTGAGCCACTGCACTGGGCCTGATTTTGCATTTTTAAATAGACTGTGTATTACACATAACTATTTTGGGCTTGAGGACCAATATATAGTTCCTCCAAATTCTGCCAACAACTAGAGAGATATATTAATGATATAGAAAATGAAATTGTTATTGTTTCATCCCTCCAAAGATAGCTGGTTATATTCTAGAAACATCTTTCCTAATGGCATTTAATATTCAAGTCTGGAAGCATGGTGCTATGGTTTGGGTGTTTGTCTCCCCAAACCTCATGTTGAAATTTGATCCTAGTGTTGGAGGTGTTTGGGTCATGGGGGCGGACCCTCATGGATAGACTGATGCCCTTGCCGGGTGGTGGGTGGTGGGTGAGTTCTTACTCTGTTAGTTCCCTATACAGCTGATGGTTAAAAAGAGCCTGGTCCTGCCCCCCACCCACCTCCTGCTTCCTCTCTTGCCATGAATCTCTGCACACTCTGGCTCCCCTTCTCTTCCTCCATGAGTGGAAGCAGCCTAAGGTTTTTACCAGATACCCAGTCTTGAACTTTTCCAGACAGCAGAATCATGAGCCAAATAAATGTTATTCCTTTGTAAATTACCCAGCCTCAGGCATTCTTTTATAGCAAGACACATACATGGTAAGGGGCTGTCTTTCCAGCCAAGTCCCAAGTCCAAAGAGCATCCACTGGGGACTGTTTCATCATATCAGACTTTGGAAAATGGCAGAGTTGTCTGTGACAAACAGAAAGAAGACAGAGCTATTTTAAACATATGTAGGATTTACTCTTCCTCTGAGCGGATTGTTTTAGGACTTACCATTACTTTTTTCCTGGAGGATTCCAATTTGTGGACTTGTTTTTGAAAGTATGCAACCAGAATTGAAATTTTCTATATTCAGATTAATTTTCTTTCTGTACTAAGGAATAAAAAACATACTACTGTGTGTTTGGAAGCAGTTTGTTATGCTATTTCTTTTTCCAGTCACCTTTAAAATCCATGTCCATGCCTGTAATCTCAGCACTTTGGGAAGCTTAGGTAGGAGGATAGCTTGAGGCTAGGAGTTTGAGATCAGCCTGGGCAACACAATGGGACCCTGTATCTACAAAAAAAAGAAAAAGAAAAAGAAAAAGAAAAAAAATTAGCTTGCTGTGGTGGTGCGCATGTGTAGTCCCAGCTGCTCAAGAGGCTAAAGTGAGAGGATCACTTGAGCCCAGGAGGTTGAAGCTGCAGGGAGCTGTGATTGCACCACTGCACTTTAGTCTGAGCAACAGAGCAAGACTGTCTCAAAATAATAATAATAATAATAATAATAATAATAATAGTAATAATAAAATGCAGTTTCTTTTTTTGGTGGGGGGACCTCTCATTCTGCTTGATTTTATTATCAAGTAGTTATTTAAACAGTATATGTTGGCCGGGCGTGGTGGCTCATGCCTGTAATCTCAGCACTTTGGGAGGCCGAGGTGGGTGGATCACTTGAGGTCAGGAGTTCAAAACCAGCCTGTCCAACATGGCGAAACCCCATCTCTTAAAACAAACAAACAAACAAACAAACAAAAACCAGTATGTTTCTACTGTGCCAGGCCCTGAGAGGAGAATTATTTTGGCTCTTTATTGATGAATTTCTTAATTACACAAATTTCATGCCTCTTAAAGATACCCATTTTCTATTTACAGGAAGAAGAAATGTTTCGTCCAAACATGTTTTTCCTCCTCCTGCTTCCCCCTATTATCTTTGAGTCTGGATATTCATTACACAAGGTGAGACTCTGGCACACCTTGGTGCTTTGGTCTGGGTGGTTTCTCATGTTGTAAGGCAAGTTCCTTAAAAGCCTGGGTGTTAATTTAGCAGCAGCAGCAGCTCTGCTCCTTCTTGGGTGTGCTCAGTGTAAGCTGGACTACAGTGCCTGACTTCTGGAGAGGAGCAGACACGATCAGTTGGCTGCTTGAATGGTTTCAGGCAGGGTGGCTCACTGAGGCTGTGTTTTCTGTAAATGTGTGCTTTGCCCAGGAAGATGGCTGAAGTGATTTTAAGTGGTGCACAAATAGTGCATTGACTTGTCTTACTGGACACAGACTGATACATGTAAAGAGGATAGACTGTGTCCTGGGATGACGGGGACATGTGCCCCAGGGCTTTTGCTTCCTTCAGCTGCCCCACTGGGGCCGTTCTAACCTCCTCAGCCCCATCCATCCTTGCTTGTCTCCCTCCCAGTGCCCTCCCCTCATGTCAGATCCCAGCTTGATATTATCCTTGCTCCCTCAATCTCTGTCTCCTCACCCACTCCCTGGTCCAGCTTCTCCTTCCCAGGCTGGAGCCCCATCCTTCCTTGCCTGGTCCCACAGTTGCCCCACCCATTCTTGCCTCCCTGCCCTGGCAAGCAGTGGCGGTGGCCCCTACCCACTTCTCTGCTTTGGCTTGGCCTTGATGGCCTTTGCCTTGCAACTCCCAGTGTGAGTATTTATTTATTTTGAGATGGAGTCTTGCTCTGTTGTCCAGGCTGGAGTACAGTGGCATAATCTCAGCTCACTGCAGCCTCTGCCTCTTGGATTCAAGAGATTTTCTTGCCTCAGCCTTGAGTAGCTGAGATTACAGGTGTGCACCCCCACACCCAGCTACTTTTTGTATTTTTTGTAGAGACAGGGTTTCACCATGTTGGCCAGGCTGGTCTCGAACTCCTGACCTCAACTGATCCATCCACTCAGCCTCCCAGAGTACTGGGATTACAGGTGTGAGCCACCACACCCAGGCCTGCAGTGTGATTCTTTCTGCCTGGCCAGGAGCTTCTGTTTTAAGCCTGTTTGTGTGCATGTGTGTGTTTTTTTCCTTGTCTGTGAGTTTTTTTTTAAACATAATGTATTTCAGTTTTAAAATAAAGTGATTCAACTTAAAATACTAGTATTGGCTGGGCACCATGGCTCATGTCTGTTATCCCAGCACTTTGGGAGGCCAGGGCAGGCAGATCACGTGAGATCAGGAGTTCAAGACCAGCCTGACCAACATGGAGAAATCCCATCTCTACTAAAAATACAAAATTAGCCAGGCTGGCTATCACATGCCTGTAATCCCAGCTACTGGAGAGGCTAGGGCAGGAGAATCACTTGAACCCAACAGGTGGAGGTTGCAATGAGCTGAGATCACACCATTGCACTCCAGCCGGGGCAACAAGAGAGAAACTTCATCTCAAAAAAAAAAAAAAATACTAGTATTAATATTACAACAGCTATTTTATGAATGTTTTTTTTTTTAATTGTGAAGATCAGTTTAGGGCAGCCGTTGGAGAGAGGAAAGCCGGAGAGACACAACACAGGTCTAATCATGTGCTGCCCCCTACAGGTTTCTTTTTGGTAAAGTAGAAACCAAAAACCCTAAAACCCTACCTCCCAGGATGCTTTGAGATTTACATTAGATGAAAGAATGTAGGCAAATCACCCCCCACCACACTAAATAAATGGAGTGCTGCTTCTTGTTGTTATTAATGATAAAAATGTTATCTATTGTTAATAACAATATTACCACCAGTAGTAGTAATAATAACTTATTAAACTTATTATGGTCGGGGCAGTGGCTCATGCCTGTAATCCCAGCACTTTGGGAGGCCAAGGTGGGTAGATCACTAGAAGTCAGGAGTTCAAGAGCAGCCTAGCCAACATGGCAAAACCCCATCTCTACTGAAAATACAAAAATTAGCCAGGTGTGGTTGAGCATGCCTGTAATTCCAGCTATTCTAGAGGCTGAGGCATGAGAATCGCTTGAACCCTGGAGGTGGAGCTTGCAGTGAGCTGAGATTGCGCCACTGCACTCCAGCTTGGGTGATAGAGGGAGACTTTGTCTTAAAAGTAAATAAATAAAAATAAACAATTTGTTGTTGACATGGTATAACTAAATAATTTTTAAAAATGAGTTAGATTTGTCTAGAAATTTTTGGTAAAAACATAGAAATTAAGTCTTTAATTTTTCTGTACTAAAACAAAAGTATATTAAGATGTTCAGTCCAGATGTTTTTTAAAGTCATAATTTTATTGTGCATCTATCCAAAGAAAAAGTGAAAAGGAAATTTAATGTAAAAACTATTCCCAAGACTTACAAACTATTACTGACATCAGATAATTTTAAAAAAAGAAACAAGGAAACATAAGTTGAAGGTCACCATATCTTTCCTTCTTTTACTTTGTAAACAAATCTTAAAAGAACTGTAAGCAGATTATGAAATATTTCAAAACATGCTGAGGAAATTGACTTGATTTTGACTTACAAACCAGACGTTTTGAATATTGGAGCATGTAAAGTTTTTATTTTCTACTTTTTGGTGGGGAGGGGAGATAAACTTGTTCAAAATTTGAGGAAAGTAATAGTTGCTTTGAAAAACATTTTGTTGAAATTGACTTTCCAGCAGAAAATGTGACAATTTATATGAAAGGGACTGATAGGATTATGAAATGTCCACTTTCTACCCTCCCCCAAAGATGATAGGAAGTAAACTTTGAATGTTTTATTTTAATATTGTGATATTTGCTAATGTAAATTTGGACCTGGAATACAAATTTTGGTAAGATTATTATCAGTTGATATGCATTAGCTAGGCAGCTACTGGTTCTTTAAATTGTAAATATTATGCAAATAATAAGATGTTAATTATGTCAAAGAGAAACAGATAAATTTGCTTTATGTAGCAGAGGGAAGTTCTTATAGTGTGATAACTTGAATTTGGGTACACATTCAGGAACCAGATTAATATTAACTAACTATATAAATTATATCAACATTATATCAACCTCTGCAAACAGGTCAAAACTGATTAATCTGTTTTTAAGATTTTTTAAGTAACAAAAGAAAACAATGATTTGCAAAGAGAGACTCATAGATTGAAAGCCCTTTGTTTTGAAAAACCAAATCATTGTGTTTGCTTTGAGTTACTTTAAAATTCTTTGTGCAGTGAAGATTGATATGCTAAACAAAGGAATTGAATGTCAGGTTATAGGCAGCCAAGTCAAAATTGAAAAGAAACTTCCAGGAGTTAGGTTTAGTGGGGCAGTCAGTGTTCAACTGAGGACACTCTTTTACAAAAGGGCTTTAAAATGCCAGGTCCTGATGTCCCTGGTTTGGCAATTTCTGAGCTAAAAACAAGATTCTTGTTCATACCCACAATCGGGGGTGATCAATGCCTCTTGGTAGCTCCTAAATGGAGTCCATAGGATTATAATAAATAGCTTAATTTCCTTAATTTTATGGAAATTTGAAAGATGTTACCATGCTGCTTGGACTTGAATATTTTCTCTTAAATGCTGTGAAGTACAGATGGAAACATTTTATCTGTCATAGTTAATGATGATACTAATAGAGTGAAGTAAAATTGTTTAAAAGACCTGGCCAGGAAAAAGGAATCTCTGATAGTATATCTTGATATCCTTATTGTGTGGACTTTGGGCCTTAGATATGAAACACAGTTAATTCCTTCAGTGCCTGTCTGTTGGGCATCCTCCATCTGATGGGCATTATGTCAGGAACTGTGTTGTGTGAGAGCAGATGTGGTCATTGCCCAGAGCCTGCAGCCTCATAGGAAAGTCAGACATCAGTTACATAAATAAGAGCAAAATTGCAGCCTTGTCAATGGCAACAAGAGAGGGTGACTGTACCCTGAGAGCATAGACTAGGATCTGAGCTGGGAGCTGGCTGAGGGATCAGGAAGAGTTGAAATGTCCTGAGATCTCGGAATGATGAAAGCGTAACAAGCAAAGAGGGAGCACAACCTGCTAGAAGCCACCAGTGGGACTGCAGCCCAGAGAACAAAGGCAAACATGGTCCCAGATGAGCCCAGAGGCCTCCCCAGGGGTTGAGTCATCCAGAGTGGGGACTAGCTGCATTTTTTATTTTTTTTCACCTGGGTGCAGGTGGGCTAAGGCTGAAAAGGGCTTTAGCCTGCATTTTTTTTTTTTTTTTTTTGAGATCGAGTCTTGTTTTGTCGCCAGGCTCCAGGCTGGAGTGCAGTGGTGCGATCTCGGCTCACTGCAACCTCCGCCTCCCAGGTTCAAGCAATTCTCCTGCCTCAGCCTCCCAAGTAGCTGGGACTACAGGTGCACACCACCATGCCCAGCTAATTTTTTTGTATTTTTAGTAGAGACGGGGGTTTCATCATGTTGGCCAGGATGGTCTTGATCTCTTGACCTCGTGATCTGCCCGCCTTGGCCTCCCAAAGTGCTGGGATTACAGGCGTGAACCACCATGCCCGGCCTAGCTGCATTTTAAGTGGAAGGTAGGGGTCCAGGTGAAGGCAGCAGCATCAGATTTGTCTTTTGTGAATATCATTCTGGAAGGACTGGAGAGTGGAGGGAAAGGGGCCCAGTGGCATTGAGGCAACTTGTGCGAAGCTGTGCAGTGTTCCAGGTGAAAGATGATGTGAGTGAAGGGACACTGCAGTAGGTGGGGGAGTGTGGTGCAGGAAGACTTCCAGACTCCCAGCTTGCCATGCAGGGCGGGCAGTGGTACCTTTTACAGAGAATCAAGTCTGCAAGGAGGGTGAGGTGCGCAGGCCATGCCTTCACTGACAGGACTGGCTTTCTAATCGTTTCCCTGATTTCTGCTCTTTCAAACAGGGTAACTTTTTTCAAAATATTGGTTCCATCACCCTGTTTGCTGTTTTTGGGACGGCAATCTCCGCTTTTGTAGTAGGTGGAGGAATTTATTTTCTGGGTCAGGTAAGAAAATCATCTTTAAAACACTTTGAAAGTCTTACATTCTTAGAGCTAGTGCGGGGAGGTGGGAAGGTGAAATGGGGCCACTTTGTGGGGCCTGGGTTTCATCCTTAGGGTAAATTCCTTCTGGAAGGAAATCCTAGCTTCACATAAGGCACAGTAGAGGCAGGCTAAATTGTTTCAATGTGTCCTCCAAGACCTTTGATATCTGGAATTGAGTAAAGCTTTTCTATACTCCTCTCCCCCCGCATAGTAGTTGATTTTATTTGCAAACCAATGCCGCCTTATATTGGAATACCTGAAAATAAAGCCAAATAGATGCTGTCAAGAACTGCAAACAGTTGTGTTGTCAGGTAGACTGAATTGGGGTTGAATGCTGTTTTTTGATAAAAATTTGCATTTTAAAATCAAAGATGTGCTTTTCTGCTGGCATTGGAGAAATACTAAAAGATGATTGTGAATCTGTTCACTCAATTCTAAGCTGTCTACCTGTAGAATTATATACTTTGGATTTTCCACAATTGCTAAACCACGTCCCAGTGGTATCAGTTGGGTGTTCTCTATTTTAGACTTCAAATTAATTCAAATTAATGTAGACCAAACATCCCTAGGAAGGTAGTATCTGTAGTTCTACATTATGCATGTCCACACATGTCGCATCTTTTCCTTTATTGTCAGTTGCAGAAAGTTTGCCTGTCCCAGTTCTGAAAACTGAGTTGAGGGTTGGATATCTGGGTGACAGGCAGATTTATTTAACACATGTCAGCTGCTTTTTTCTCTCAGTAGCCAAAGCCCATTCTATTGGATTTTCACCTATATTGCTGCTTTGATGGCACCAGAATATATCTATCTGTCATGCAGCTTTCTTTATTGCTCAGCTTCTAGTATTAAGTAAGAATAAACTTAAGGAAATTGCAGTTAATTGGGCTTGAAAAATGTAGCATTCTTTTCCATACTTTTGTTGCATGATGATGGAATGCATGCTTCAACAAAAACTTAGGAGCCTTCTTTATTTTTCAAGTGGTTTGGGAACTGAAGATTAATGTCCTTATTAGTTTTAATAAAGCACTAATGGACATTTAAATCTTCTTGGCTGTTCTCCAGGGTTTTTTTTTGTGTGTCTGTGTGTTTGTGTGTTTTATTTTACAGGCTGATGTAATCTCTAAACTCAACATGACAGACAGGTAAATCCTTCATATTGTAACACCCATGCGACTGCTCTTCACACAGGGGCACATTTTCTGCACATTGCTTCCTGGGTGTGGTACTGTTCTATTCTCTCTCTGTATATTTAGTTTTGGTAAGGATTTCTGCTGTAGAATCTTACTCTGAGTTAATTTGTATTTCTGAAATGAATCAAAACTATACTGAAGACTATTGAAGCTCCCTAGTCGGGCATTGCTGATTGGAATGATTTAGTTTAAGCTTTGGAGGGGGTGACTCTGCTCAGCTAACTGCCCTGCCCATGTGCACACAAACACCTTACCGTTGTCTTCTTATTATTTCCAAGACTTTTCAGTTGCCATAACAAAAAGTTGTCTCCTTGATAGATTATGGATGGAGAGGGGAGTGAGGGAGAAACTTTCCTCTGCGATTCCCACCAAGCCTGGGGTTGGGGAAGCAGAACCAAGACCTCTGTTGTGGATATTGTAGAAAGCCCCTCCATCTGAAGTCACTCCCGTGAGCACTTCCCATCAGCCCCATCCAAGAATTCCCAGAACTGCATAGTGAGAAGCAACATCAGTAGGTTGAGGCAGTGGTCTCTCAGAAGGTACCAGATCTAGTGCTGAAAAAGTGCCCACCCAGAGTGTAGTCTGGGTTCCCCCTCTGAGAGCACATAGCCTTGCTCAGTGTGTCTGCATTTACCACCAGCACCTGGTTTGGTCTTGTGGCATGGCTAGGGAGCTGGGCAGCAGGGCCACATGTTTGTCCCCAGCTCCTTGCCATGGGGTCAGTCAGAGCTTTCAGGATTTAGCAGCAGTTTAGCAACTTGGGACTAGAATCTGGGAGCCCTTTTCATGGGAACTGTGTCTCTGATAACAAGTCCAATCCTATTTCCACCTCTGCTCACCACCCACCACAGCCCAGGACATCAATTTTGGAGCTTTCGTTGTAAGACAGTTATGATACATAAACAAGTAGCGAAAGCCACATTCCTATTCCATGGCAGCTGGAAACAAGGCAGAACTGATGTCCTGTGTTTTGTAGGTACTTTGCAAATAAAATGAAATGCCCAGTAAAGGAAGGTATCACAGTATTCAAACCTTCAACCTGTGTTGGGAGCGACTGCTTAGAGATACAGACAATGCTGGATAACTTTCTTTCTTTCTTTTTTTTTTTTAAAAAAATGGGGTTTCACCATGATGGCCAGGCTGGTCTTGAACTCCTGACCTCAGATGATCCACCCACCTCGGCCTCCCAGAGTGCTAGGATTATAGGCGTGAGCCACCGCACCCGGCCAATGCTGGATAACTTTCTGTGAAGTTGAATTGAATCAGTGTTTGGGATGTTCAGGTGGAGGACACGAAAAGAACTGCCCTGTAGACACACTGACTTAGAGCTGGGTTGTGTTTTCTTCTCTGTGTGCAGAAGCTTCCTTTACTATTAGAAAGTGACAGTCCCATGGATGGGAAATGCTCTGGGGTCGAAAGCCCACACAGCCAGAGGGCCTGGCAGAGCACTTAACAGAGGGAAGCTGGCCAGCTGTGTGAGTCCAGAGATGTGGCAAGGCCAGTGGGAGAACACACCCTGCATGAAGGGACAGCCATTTCCCAGCTCCAACTCATAATTACCATGCGGAAGTCTGGGCTCAGAATTAGCGGATATTTTAAATAATTTTGTTTTCAAAAAGAGACTAGGTTTCTAGATTGTAATTTTCCAGTTTTTCAATGTTGACAACTTGCTCAGTTTTTTACAAACACCATGCAGACCAAACATGAGAGCCACAGACCACCTTTTACAATCTGTAGAAAACATGAAAATAACTTTGTTGCACATGTTCTGTTTTGTTCTAGTGATATCTTGCTGGAGAGAGATTTCCCTCTTAGAGATCCTGAATTATGTCACTACCTTAGTCCATTTCTTTTTCATTTTGTTGATGTTGCTATCTTTTGGGGTTATGGAATTAAAGAAAATACATTTTTAAGTTGAACTTCTAGCTTCTGGCCTTTAAAAGATGAGGTTCTGAAGATGTGAAGTGGAATAGCTGGCAGTCAGGTTAAATGACCCTCTTTCAATACAGACCTCTCAGTGATTCAGCAGTTTGTATTTCAGACTTTTCATCTTCACTGTCAGAAATACTCTGCCTTGGCCGCGTGTGGTGGCTCAGGCCTGTAATCCCAGCACTTTGGGAGGGCGAGACAGGTGGATTGCCTGAGGTCAGGAGTTCAAGACCAGCCTAGCCAACATGGCAAAACCCCATCTCTACTAAAAAGACAAAAATTAGCTGGCGTGGTAGTGGGCGCATGTAATCCCATCTACTCGGGAGGCTGAGGCAGGAGAATTGCTTGAACCCTGGAGGTGGAGGTTGCAGTGAGCCAAGATTGCACCATTGCACTCCAGCCTGGAAAACAGAGCAAGACTCCATCTCAGAAAAAAAAATACTCTGCCTCAATTTAGATTCCCAAGCATACTAAATGTGTTGCATAATTTATACAAAGCATTTCCTCCAACCTTTTGTTTGTTTTGTTTTTTTGTTTTTTTTAAAATAAATTTTCAGATTCTGTTGCCCTGTCAGTTTGTTTTGTTTTTTTCAGTTAATTTAGAAAGTTTATTTTGCCAAGGTTGAGGATGCACACCCATGACACAGCCTCAGGAGGTCCCGACAACGTGTGTCCACGATGGTCAGAGCAGTTTTATACATTTTAGAGAGACATGAGATATCAGTTGTCTTACATAAGATGAATGTTGCCCCAGTCTTTTCTTATGAAAAATTTTAAACATACAGAAAAGGTGAAGCATTGTGTAGTGAATACCCATAAACAGACCTTTAAAAAATAAAAAGCATATCCTGCAGGGGTAGGAGAGGCACAGGACAGAGAACCTGGGAGTCTGTGGTGGGCCTGCACTTCACCGAGGCTGGAGTGTAGCGGCATGGTCACGGCTCGGTGTAGCCTCAAACTCCTGAGCTCAAGCCATCCTCCTGCCTCAGCCTCCCGAGTAGCTCGGACTACAGGTGTGCACCACCACTTCTAGATAATTTTTGTGTGTGGGGAGATGGGGTTCTCTCTATATTGCCTGGGCTGGTCCTAAACTCCTGAGCTCAAGCATCCTTCCACCTCAGCCTCCCAAAGTGTTGAGATTACGGGCGTGAGCCACTGTGCCTGTCCTAGGATACAGTTTTTAGACATCATCCTCCTTCCTTCACTGCCTCTGGTGATGTGGCTGCCGTGGATGAGAGTGAGAATAAAAGAGCAACCAGAAGCTCTGTGTCTGGGTTGTGGTACAAGGGCCTGGGGACCAGCTACCAACAAAAGAGGGTCTCCCAGATGGACACTTGTTTGGTGGAGTTACCTTTCCTTTCCTCCTTCCCTTCCTTCTGCCTGCCTGCCTGCCTGCTTGCCTTCTGCAAGCGTCTCTGGGTCATGCCCAGTACAGACCCTGGGAATTAACCCACGATGAAAATCCAGCATCCACTCCCTTGGAGCTCACAAACCTGTGATGACCTCTGTGAGGACAGGCAAAGTCTGGGAAATGAATTCTTAGCCTGGGATCCGGAGGCGCTCTGGATTAATGCACATGAATCACATTTACAGGCAGCTACCATGGAAACCAGAGGCTAAATGATTGACTTATGAAGAGATCTGTACCTGGCAAGGCAGCCAGGCATTTCCTCAGTCAGCTCTCCTCTTACTGATCCTGCAGCCAAAAGATCACCCATCGAAGGCTGCCCAGACCAAGTGTCCTCTTCCCCCCAGACCCAGGCTTGGTGAGGGTGGGAAGCTCAGGGCAGGCTTGTCTGGCTAATGACTGACACAAGCTGGCCACTGGGGCTCCATGTTTTGGCTAGTGTTGTGGAACGGAGCAGACCCACCCATTCTGCTGCCCTAGAAAGAAATCACACCAGGCATGGCACAGAGACTTGTGGGAAAATCACCAGCAGGCAGGGACAGTGAATCATCCAGGCTCATGTGGCCCCCAAGGCCCCTCGGGGGAGCTGGTCCTGCCTTCCTTGCCAGCCAGCCTCCTGTGGCTCCTGCCACTCGCCTCACCCCCACCACCACATGCACCTTCTGTTCCTCAGGCAGCAGGCTTGCTCCCACTTCAGGGGTTGCTTGCTGTCACTCTGCCTACAGCGCCTGGCCTGGCCAGCTGCTTCTTATCATGTAGGTTCTTGCTTACATGTGTCACCCCTTCAGAGAGGCCTCTCCAGAGCCCCGAGTCTAAGTGGCTCCCACACCTACACCCCCCCACCCCACCTTCTCACGTCACCTCAATTCATTTCCCGTGTCACACTTGCCGTTGTCTGAATTTCCCTTCATCTCTTGGTATTGTATCTACCGTTGGGGCTAGCAACACGGACTCTGGGCAGATAGCCGGGCTCTGCCACTTCTTAGCTGAGTGACCTTGGACAAGTTACTTCATCATCCTGTTGTCCTACAGTTTTCTCCTCTGTCATTGGGGCAGTAGTAGCACTCTCACATATGGTCACTGTCTGGATTGTTGAGTCACCATGTGTGAAGTGCTTAGAACAGTGCTGGCCATGGTAGGTTGCTGTTATTAGCTTCCATGCCTGAAACATTTTAGATAGTCAGCACATATCTGCTGGGGGTGAGAAGATCTTCATGGGGACTGTCAGGGAGGTCACTGGCCCAGTTGGGAGATGGCCTCAGTGTTTTTATCTGCTGTCCACACCACTCACTCCCAAAGTACACTGGGTTGCTACTGGTTTTTGACACTTTCTTAGATGTTACAAATCTGAGTACAGGCTGGGGTTGGTCACAGACAGCATTCCAAGGACCTAGTGGCAAGGGGCAGAGCAGAGGTCAGACACAGGAGCTCATGAGCCATTTGGCTCCAGCTGCTCTGATCCGTGGGACTGGGCGGTGTATAATAAATATATCTAAGCAAAAATCTCCCTTCCATCACTGGTCAAAGTCAAGCCTCTGTGCTGACAGTAGGAAACCAGGCAATTCCTAACAATTTAGAGTGGGCCTTTCACACTCCATCCACAATGTCAACAGTATGTAAGTGGGAAAAAGTACACTACTTTCTATAGT
Source organism: Cheracebus regulus (assembly GCA_963574635.1). Lineage (NCBI taxonomy): Eukaryota > Metazoa > Chordata > Mammalia > Primates > Pitheciidae > Cheracebus > Cheracebus regulus. The sequence goes on along the minus strand of CAUYQU010010833.1, from coordinate 43,396 downwards.
TCAGCTCTAGTGTGTAGTATTGCCTTCTGTTAAATATGGCCTTTGACTTTAATGCTTTAATATGCGGACCAAGTGACACGCATTACAGAATCTCCCCTTACCTCTGTCTCTTACAGTTTTGCATTTGGCTCCCTAATATCTGCTGTTGATCCAGTGGCCACTATTGCTATTTTCAATGCACTTCATGTGGACCCGGTGCTCAACATGCTGGTCTTTGGAGAAAGTATTCTCAACGATGCAGTCTCCATTGTCCTGACCAAGTAAGTATGAGGGCAGAGAACAGACGTTCTTCACGTGACAGAACTAGAGGTCCTTGTAACAAAGGGGCAGATGTTTCCACGCAGCATGTGTACAGTTGCGTGTCCTCTCGGTGATCAGTTCACCCAATATCTTTCTCCATCTTTCTGTCCTGACAAGCCTTGATGTGCTGCCAGAATGTGGTCAAGGTCCAGGGGTGGTTAGAATAGGAGAGTCCACCTTTTTTTTTTTTTTGAGGCAGGGTCTCGCTCTGTCACCCAAGCTGGAGTGCAGTGGCTCCATCACAGCTTACCACAGCCTCGACCTCCTGGGTTCAAGTGATCAATCCTCCCACCTCAGCCTCCCAAGTAGCTGGGACTTACAGGCACGTGCCACCACTCCAGGCTAATTTTTTAAAGTTTTTTGTAGAGACAAGGTTTTGCCATGTTGCCCAAGCTGTTCTTGAACTCCTGGGATCAAGCAATTTGCCCACTTCATCCTCTCAAAAGTGCTGGGATTACAGGTGTGAGCCATTGTGCCTGGTTGCACTCACCTTTTTTTTTTCTTTTAACCTACCTTTTAGTGGTGGTTTTTGAGCCCAACTTCTCAGTATCACTGAGGGTGCTGATTAAGTATGACATTCCCAGGCCCCAACTCAGAGCTTCTGATTCATTTGGTCTGGGGTGAGTCCCAAGACCATAGGTTTTTAATAAGTTCCCAGATGATGATGAAGCGGCCTGCTGAGGGGTCAGTGTTTGGGCAACATTGGAGACAAAAGCAATAGACAGAGGCACCACTAGCTGTTGCATGTCACCTTCCTTTTCACAGCTTTAAAAGAAGGTAGTAATGCTGATAGGCACCCTGCCTTAAGATGCTATTGTATAAATGACACTTTGGAAACTGCAGTTAGTTTTCAAATATTTGTTGGCATTACTGCCCTAGTTGATGGGATCTGAGAAATTAAAGAATAATAAAATGTCAAGAAGTCATTGGGGGCTGGGTGTAGTGGCTCACCCTTGTAATCCAGCACTTTGGGAGGCCGAGGTGGGTGGATCACCTGAGGTCAGGAGTTCAAGACCAGCCTGGCCAGCATGGCGAAACTCCGCCTCTACTAAAAATAATCCCAGCTACTCAGGAGGCTGGGGCAGGAGAATCGCTTGAACCTGGGAGGCAAAGGTTGCAGTGAGCCAAGATCACACCACCGCACTCCAGCCTGGGCAAGAGAGTGAGATTCCATCTTTAAAAAACAAAAGAAGAAGAGCCGGGCGCGGTGGCTCATGCCTGTAATCCCAGCACTTTGGGAGGCTGAGGTGGGCGGATCACCTGAGGTCAGGAGTTCGAGACCAGCCTGACCAATATGGTGAAACCCCATCTTTAAAAATAAAATAAAATAAAATAAAAAAAGAAATCAGGTCTCACTATATTGCCCAGGCTGGTCTTGAACTCCTGGGCTCAAGAGATCCTCCTGTCTTGGCCTCCCAAAGTACTTCAGTTACAGGTGTGAGCTCCTGCACCCATCCTACCTAATCATTATTTGAACTTTTCTATCTTTTTTTTTTTTTTTTAGAGACGGGGTTTCTCCACGTTGGTCAGGCTGGTCTTCAACTCCTGACCTCAGGTGATCCACCCGCTTCGGCCTCCCAAAGTGCTGGGATTATAGATGTGAGCCACCGCACCCAGCATGACTTTTCTTTTCTTTTTTTGAGACGGCATCTCGCTCTGTTGACCAGGCTGGAGTGCAGTGACACGATCTCAGCTCACTGCAACTTCTGCCTCCCAGGTTCAAGCAATTCTCCTGCCTCAGCCTCCTGAATAGATGGGATCACAGGTGTGCACCACCATGTCCAGCTAATTTTTGTATTTTTAGTTGACACAGGTTTTCACCTTTTTTTTTTTTTTTTTTTTTTTTTGAGATGGAGTCTTGCTCTGTTGCCAGGCTGGAGTTCAGTGGTGCAATCTTGGGTCACTAAAACCTCTGCCTCCTGGGTTCAAGTGATTCTTCCACCTCAGCCTCCCCAGTAGCTGGGACTACAGGTGCATGCCTCTATGCCCAGCTAATTTTTTCTATTTTAGTAGAGATGGGGTTTCACCATGTTGTCCAAGCTGGTCTTGAACTCCTGAGCTCAGGCAATCCACCTGCCTGACCAGAGGTGGGTGCCACCACGCCCGGCTAATTTTTGTATTATTAGTAGACATGGGGTTTCACCATGTTGGCCAGGATGGTCTCGATCTCTTGACCTCCTGATCCGCCCACCGGGGCCTCCCAAAGTGCTGGATTACAGACATGAGCCACTGCACCCGGCCGGTTTTCACTATATTGGCCAGGCTGGTCTCAAATACCTGACTTTAGGTGATCTGCCTGCCTCAGCCTCCCAAAGTGCTGGGATTACAGGCATGAGCCACCATGCCTGGCCTTTTTTCTTTTTCTTTTCTTGAGATGGAGTCTCACTCTGTCTTCCAGGCTGGAGTACAGTGGCACAATCTCGGCTCACTGCAACCTCTGCCTCCTGGATTCAAGCAATTCTCCTGCTTCGGCCTCCCTAGTAGCTGGGACTACAGGCGCCCACCACCACGCCCAGCCAATTTTTGTATTTTTAGTAGAAACAGGGTTTCACCGTATTGGCCAGGCTGGTCTTAAACTCCTGACATTGGGATCCACCTGCCTCAGCCTCCCAGAGTGCTGGGATTACAGGCGTGAGCCACCATGCCTGGTCCTTTGTTTGTTTTTTTAGAGAGATGGAGTGGGCTGGGAGTACTGGCTCATGCCTATAGTTGCAGCATTTTTGGGGTGTTAAGGCAGTAGGCTCACTTGAGCCCAAGAGTTAAGACCAGCCTGGGCAACATGGTAAGACTCCATCTCTACAAAACATTTAAAAATAGCTATGTGTGGTAGTGTGTACCTGTAGCCCCAGGAACTTGGGAGGCTGAGGTGGGAGGATTGCTTGAGCCTGAGAGGTTGAGGCTGCAGTGAATTCTGATCGTGCCACTGCAGTCCAGCCTGGGCAACAGAGTGATGCCCTATCTCCAAAAACAACAAAAAACAAACAAACAAAAAAGAGATGGAGTCTTGTTCTGTTGCCCTGGCTGGAGTGCAGTGGCTGATGATGGATCACTGCAGCCTCAAACTCCCAGCTCAAGTGAATTCTCCTGCCTAAGCCTCCTGAGTAGCTGGGATTCCAGGAGTGTGCCACCATGCCAGGCTTGAACTTGCTTCTGGGTTTACATTGACTTCCACTCATTATTTTGTTTTTTATTTTTACAAATCTGACATTTAATAAATATATTTTCAATCAGATATCAACCTTAAATTCAAATATGATTTGATAATTGTTCTTCTGTTGCTGTCCTGTTTTATACTATGCTGCTTTTTATTTTTAAATAAGGTATCCATTTAGGATAGTGAACTCTATGGATTTTAGGCTCAAGTTTTCATCTTCCTAGAAGATGAAACTAGAAACATAAAATATTGATTTTTTTTCTTTTCCTCCATCTTCTTGCCTCTCCAGTTTTAGGAGATCAAAAATGAATGCACATGGCCGGGTGCGGTGGCTCATGCCTATAATCCCAGCACTTTGGAAGGCCGAGGCGGGTGGATCATGAGGTCAAGAGATGGAGACCATCCTGGTCAACATGGTGAAACCCCGTCTCTACTAAAAATACAAAAATTAGTCGGGCATGGTGACGCATGCCTGTAGTTCCAGCAACTCAGGAGGCTGAGGCAGGAGAATTGCTTGAACCCAGGAGGCAGAGGTTGCGATGAGCTGAGATCGCACCATTGCTCTCCAGCCTGGGTAACAAGAGTGAAACTCCGTCTCAAAAAAAAAAAAAAAAAAAAATGAATGCACAGATACAGTCCAGACCACAGCAGTAAAGGGAATGTGTCCAAACTGGATCAACAATGAAGCAGACTTGTAGCATTAAAGTTGGTTTTTACCTCTAGCTACCTGATGCTTCAGCAACTAATTAATTCTCAGATTCTTTTTTCTAGAACCAAGTCTCCATAAGTAGAAGCATTTTTTGGTTATTTCTCAATCTCAGCACTATTGGCATTTTAGGTTTGATAATTCTTTGTTATGGAGGGGCTGTTCTATGTGTAATAGGCTGTTCAGCAGTATCCTGGCCTCTTCCCTCTAGATGCTAGAAGCACCCCACACACACAGTATCAACTGCCTCCCCACATTGAGAACTACCGAGTTAGAGAAGGTCAAATAAATGACTAGAGGACTCCTAGCCTATCTGACCTTCTGACCCATTTGTCCTGTTTGTCCTGGCTAGCAGGGTCAGCTCTGCCTAGAAGCAGGGGAAAAATCTTTTAATTCTTTCACGTATTCATACTGTACTTCTAGCTATCCATCCTGGTCAAAGCTTCCAGAAATTAGGAAGCTTGCTTGCCAAAAGCACTGAAATTAGGAGAGTGATGATGTTGGGACTAGAAAGACTCACACCCACTGTAATCTGTCTTCATATTGCTCTTGAGGGCCACTCTGCCCAAAATTTGTCATATTGACAATTGACAAAAGGCTCAATCTGTCATATTGACAAATGAGAAAGCATATACACAAAAAAGGAGAGCTTGGCCAGGCGCTATGGCTCATGCCTGTAATCCCAACAATTTGGGAGGCCGAGGCGGGTGGACCACCTGAGGTTTCAGGTTCGAGACCAGCCCGACCAACATGGAGGAAACCCCATCTCTACTAAAAATACAAAATTAGCCAGGTGTCGTTGTGGGTGCCTGTAATCCCAGCTACTCAGGAGGCTGAGGCAGGAGAATCTCTTGAACCTGGGAGGTTGAGGTTGTAATGAGCTGAGATTGCACCACTGCACTGCAGCCTGGGCAACAAGAGCAAAACTCCATCTTAAAAAAAAGAAAAAGAAAAAGAAAAAGAAAAAGGAAGAGCTTTACTCTAGGCAAGACTGCTTTACCTCTGATTCATTCCTAAACCCAACCACACCCCTCACCACAAGATGGAGTCCTGTCTTTCGTGAGGTCTTAGTCATGTTCCTTTGGCCCACTGAAGGCCATAATTCTGCAATGAGAGACATCTCTAATTCTCTCCTTCCACCTTCCCCTAGAGAAATGTTAGGCCTAACAGGTGGACCCTAGTTTGAGACTATGACCAGAGTGAGTTCTGAGGCAGGACCATTCCTTACAGTTGAACAGTTTGGGCATCTGACAAAAGGGAATGGTGGGTGGTCTGGTAACCTGCCCCTAGCCTGCTCAACAGGGATGGTTCACTGAGTGAGGAGAAAGCTTGGCCCTTTCTAATTATAAAATAAAACAAAATTACCTGGGCATGGTGGTTCATGCTTGTAATCCCAACTACTTGGGAGGCTGAGGCAGGAGAATAGCTTGAACTAGGGAGTTTTGCAGGTTGCAGTAAGCCGAGATCACACCACTGCACTCCAGCCTGGCGACAGAGCAAGACTCTGTCTCAAAAAAAAAAAAAAAAAAAAATTGGCCGGGTGTGGTGGCTCATGCCTGTAATCTCAGCACTTTGGGAGGCCAAGATGGGCAGATCACAAGGTCAGGAGTTCAAGATCATCCTGACCAACTTGGTGAAACCCTATCACTACTAAAAATACAAAAATTAGCCGGGCACGGTGGTACTCGCCTGTAATCCCAGCTACTCAGGAGGCTGAGGCAGGAGAATCGCTTGAACTGGGGAGGCGGAGCTGAGATTGCACCACTGCACCCCAGCCTGGGCAACAGAGCAAGACTCTACCTCAAAAAAAAAAGTAAAATAAAACAGAATTTAAAACTCTGTATATGTTTCAAACCAGAAGATTTATCTCTTCTAACTCTTCTTCTTTAACTTAAAACATCCCCATTTCCCCAGCTGCTCTTTAATGTGACCTGCTTTCCAAACCCCTGCTGGTATCTCCCTATAGCATTTAACTTAGTATCAAGTTCAGCCTCCTTCCTTAGCTTGACACAAGTCCCTCTACCCTCTGACCCGCCTCTCCTCCCTGATATACACCTCCTGCTGCTCTAGCCACAAAGCACTATGTGCAATCCCGAGTGTATGTTGCGTATCTCAGTGCTCTCCCCGATTCTCTCCACTGACTCTGCCTAATTCCTGCTTTAAAAAATTGGGCTTAAGTGTTACCAGTCAGAGTGATACCTTTCCTGACAACCTCCCCATTCCCAGTCTGATTTTCAGTGCCTAGTCCTCAGTATTTCCACCAAACCCTGTGCATATTTCTATCATACACTAACATAATCATGTAATTGTTGATAATTTGTTTTTCTCTTCCCCCTTTGGACCATGATCTTTGCAAGTCAAGGTTATGGTGGTTGTAAGTATCTCAGAGCATTGATCAGAAAGAGAACCATTGCATTGAACTATGCATTCCTTGAGGACAGGGCCCTGTCTTCACCTCTGCATACCAACATCTAGCTTATCACCAGTAAATAGTTGGTGCTTTGTGAATGAGGAATGAATGCATGACTGCTTCAGGCAGGAGACTGCTGTCCTGTAGCTAGCTACACATTTGGTGATCTTTTTTGTTTGTTTGTTTGTGTGTTTTTTGTATTTTTAGTTTTTGGGTTTTTTTTTTTTTTTTTTTTTGATACAGAGTCTCACTCTGTTGCCAGGCTAGAGTGGAAGCGCTATCATGGCTCACTGCAACCTCCACCTCCCAGGTTCAAGCGATTCTCCTGCCTCGGCCTCCCAAGTAGCTGGGACTACAGGTGCATGCCACCACACCCAGCTAATTTTTGTATTTTTAGTAGAGACAGGGTTTCACCATGTCTGCCTAAACTCCTGACCTCTGGTGAACCACCCACCTTGGCCTCCCAAAGTACTGAGATTACAGGCGTGAGCCATCATGCCCAGCCACATTTGGTGATCTTATTTTTAAGTGTCATGAGGATTTGGTGATCTTATTTTGAATGTCATGAGGATGTCATTTGGTGGTCTTATTTTTGAGTGTCATGTTGGACCCAGGAAGCTAATGGAATCCTGCCCTCACTCCATTTATTGATATCTGTCATAAGTGTGCAAGTTCCATATTCATGTCAGATGCAGAGAAAGTGCTGAACAGGTATTTGCTGAATTAATCAGTCTCAATTTTCCCATTTTCAAAGACCTTAGTACTGTCAGGTCTCCATATGCAAGCCTGGAGCCTGAAAGTCTGAAGTCCTGCTTGCCTCGGCTGATCGTCTCCCACCCCCTGCCTGCGTTCGCCATTGTCCCTAATCGCCCAGTGGAGCTTCCCCGAACAAGCCCCTCACCCAACCCTGCCGTCTTAACTGTTCTTATGATAATGTGAATACCTCTCACGCATCCTGCCATCTTAACTGTTCTTCTGCCTCACCTCTACCCGCCATTGCAACTGAACTTGTGGTCATGTATACCCCTTGCCCCTACCCCTACCACTGTAACTAATCTTACTCTGTAACTTTCCACTGCCCACCCCAAACCTATAAAAGCAACTCTTATCCCACTGCCTTTTGCTAACATGCTTTTCGGCCTTAGCCCATCAGTACCCAGGTGAATAAACAGCTATGTTGCTCACACAAAGCCTGTTTAGGGGGGGTCTCTTCATTCAAAGCTCATGTTTTTAATAAGTACCTGCTTCCTTCTAACATATGCTAGCAAGAAGATTAAATATAAAATTTAAAAATAGCTCTCCCAAATACTTATTACTACTTTCTGAGTTCGTAGGGAGCAGAGAGCATGGTAAGTCAGCCTCCTCTAAAACTGAGCCAAACACAGCCACTTTGGATGGTGGCCTGGAACTGTTGACACGAGGGAGCTTCACTTACGGAGAACTAATCTAGGTCTGAAAATTGCACTTTGACTTCTATTCTTCTCCTTCCTGGGAAGAAAAAAAACTACAGGCATTTTTCTTTTTCTTTTTTTTTTTTTAATTATTGCTCTTTGAGAAGCAGAGCTAACCTATAAACAGTGCTCTCAGAGTAGCTTTTTTTTTTTTTTTTTTTTTTTTTGAGACAGTGTTGCTCTGTCACACAGGCTGGAGTGCAGTGGCACAATCTCGGCTCATGGCAATCTCCGCCTCCCGGGTTCAAGCGATTCTCCTATCTCAGCCTCCTAAGTAGCTAGGATTACAGGCATCTGCCACCACACCTGGCTAATTTTGTATTTTTAGTAGAGACAGGGTTTCTCCATGTTGGTCAGCCTGGTCTCGAACTCCTGACCTCAGGTGATCTGCCTGCCTTGGCCTCCCAAAGTGCTGGGATTACAGGTGTGAACCCCTGCACCTGGCCTAGAGTAGCTACTTTTTAAGTGTATAAGAATTGGGCCGCTACTGCCTTAGCTGGGACAAAACTGTGGGGATTTTCACTGGAGAATGGTTTTTTTTTTGTTGTTTGTTTGTTTGTTTTTTTAAAGATTGAGTTTCACCATGATGGCCAGGCTGGTCTTGAACTCCTGACCTCAGGTGATCCACCTACCTCAGCCTCCCAAAGCGCTAGGATTACAGGCGTGAGCCACCACACCCGGCCTGGAGAATGTTTTTGATCAGTGTTATAAACTGGATTTATTGCTTCAGTCTCAAGGGGGTTTTCAGACAGGGTCTGGCCAGGGACCTCCAGAGCTCTAATTAACTACTAATTGGCCGTTTAAATAATACTATATTGGTCTGTCCAATGCCCAGAGATCCTGAAAGACTATCTAATGAAGAAGGTATTTGCTTCTTACTAGCATCTCAGGCTTATGAAGCTTAAATTAATGTTCATTGAGTGCCATTTACTTCTGGGGACCCTGAAATCCTATTGCTTCTCAGAAATAGACCCAAATATCTTTTTCTTTTTCTTTTTTCTTTTTTAGATTCAAATATCTTTTCTCCAACTGGGCAAGAACACAGCCAAGCCAAGTAGCTTGGCTATAATTGGTCTGTGACTAAAAGGGCAGCTTTATATCAAAGGCTTATTGCTAGACTCCCTGGAAAAAAGAAATCAGGAGGAAAGGACAGCAGGCGCCATGTCTGACCACAAAGGTGGCAAGAAGCCCCTGAAACATCCCAAGGAGCAGGCCAAGGAGATGAATGAGGAAAATGAGGCTTTCAAGCAGAAACAAAAAGAGAAACAGGCCAGGCATGGTTGCTCATGCCTGTAATCCCAGCACTTTGAGAGGCTGAGGCTAGAAGATCACTTGAATCCAGGAGTTCGAGACCAGCCTGGCCACCATGAGGAAACCCTGTCTCTACCAAAAATTTAAAAAATTAGTCACATGGGCCGGGCATGGTGGCTCACATCTGTAATCCCAGCATTTTGGGAGGCCGAGGTGGGTGGATCATGAGGTCAGGAGTTCAAGACCAGCCTGGCCAAGATGGTGATACCTCGTTCCTACTAAAAATACAAAAATTAGGCCAGGTGCAGTGGCTCATGCCTGTAATCCCAGCAGTTTGGGAGGCCTAGGAGGGCAGATCACGGGGTCAGGAGTTCCAGACCAACCTAACTAACATGGTGAAACCCCATCTCTACTAAAAAAAATACAAAAAAATCAGCCAGGTGTAGTGGCACATGCCTGTAATCCCAGCTACTCAGCAGGCTGAGGCAGGAGAACCACTTGAACTCAGGAGGCAGAGATTGTAGTGAGCCAAGATTATGCCATTGCACTGCAGCCTGGGCAACGAGAGAGAAATTCTGTCTCAAAAAAAAAAAGGAAACAAAAGAAACTCAAGAGCTGAAAAAAAAACAGAGGTCTCAGGGACAGGTCTGGCTGAGATGGGAATACCACTTGAGGCCAGGAGTTCAAGACCAGTCTGGGCAACATAGAGAGACACCGTTTCTACAAAAAAGTGAAAAAATTAGCCGTGCATGGTGGTGCATGCCCATAGCCCTACTTACTCAGAAGACTGCGGCAGGAGGATCCCTTGAGCCTTAGAGGTTGAGGTTACAATGAGCTATGATCATACCACTGCACTCCAGCCTGGGCAATAGAGCGAGACCTTGTCTAAAAAAAAAATTGGGAGAAACCTGGCAAAAAGCAAGCTGTTCCTTGTGCCTGAGGCGATGGTAACCTTTTGATTACATTCCTATTTAAACATCTGTATTCCCTGCCATAACATCTTTTGTTATCTATAGCTAGAATGAAGTGTTGTCTTGGAGCCTATTGTGCATTTAAGAATAAACTTTTTGCTGGGCGCGGTGGCTCGTGTCTGTAGTCCCAGCTACTTGGGAGGCTAAGGCTGGAGGATCTCCTGAGTCCAAGAGTTCTGGGCTATAGTGCACTCTGCCAATCGGGTGTCCACACTAAGTTCGGCATCAATATGGTGACCTCTTGGGAGCGGGGGACCACCAGGTTGCCTAAAGAGGGGTGAACTGGCCCAGCTCAGAAACGGAGCAGGTCAGAACTCCCCGTGCTGATGAGTAGTGGGATCACGCCTGTGAATAGCCACTGCACTCCAGCCTGCGCAACATAGTGAGACCTCGTCTCTAAAAAAAAAAAAAAGAAGAAACTTTTTTTTGGCTGGGTGCAATGGCTCACACCTCTAATTACAATGCTTTGGGAGGTCAAGGCAGGCAGATCACAAGGTCAGGAGTGTGATACCATCCTGATCAACATGGTGAAACCTCGTCTTTACTCAAATTACAAAAAATTAGCCAGATGCAGTGGCAGACACCTGTAATTCCAACTACTCAGGAGGCTGAGGCAGGAGAATCACTTAAACTGGGGAGGCGGAGGTTGCAGTGAGCTGAGACCAAGCCACTGCACTCCAGCCTGGGCAGCAGAGCGAGACTTTTTCTCAAAAAAATCAAAAAATAAAAAATAAAGTTTTTGGGGGCTGGGCGCGATGGCTTATGCCTGTAATCCCAGAACTTTGGGAGGCCGAGGTGGGTGGATCACCTGAGGTCGGGAGTTTGAGACCAGCCCGACCAACATGGAGAAACCCTGTCTCTACTAAAAATACAAAATTAGCCAGGCACAGTGGTGCATGCCTGTAATCCCAGCTACTCAGGAGGCTGAGGCAGGAGAATCGCTTGAACCCAGGAGGCGGAGGTTGCCATAAACCAAGATTGTGCCATTGCGCTCCAGCCTGGGCAACAAGAGCGAAACTTTTGTTTCAAATAATAATAATAATAATAATAATAATAAACTTTTTATAGAAAAGAAAAAAATGATACAGTGGCTCATCATCTCCTAGCCCAGAATCCTGAATCCCACCAGAGTTGTCCTTTCGGTCTTTGTTCTACTCTAAATTCTGTATCACCTGAAATTAAACCAACTGATTTAAAAAAAGAAAAAGAAAGAAAGGAAATCAGGTTCCCAAAGCCCAGCACTAGCAGGTAGATCTCAGACAAGTTACATGTTTATCCTAATGAAGTAGGAAGGGCACCACTACCTACCCAGCACCTGGAGCATGTAACCTTTATTCACATTCTGCCTGGAGAAGGAAGCCAGGCAGCAATGCAGGGATATGGCTCCTGAACTCTCTTGAGGCTGAGACCGGGCTGGAGAAGAAATCTCTACCCCCACGTCAGGCTCATGACCAGCCTCCTCCCTCATCTTGCGCAACCTTGATCCAGAGGCAGGAGCTGGTACAGTGGCCTTTGGAAGCCATAGGACTTTGATCTTCAGAGCTGAACAGAGCTCATGCCAAACCCACTTTTAGTAACCCCGTAGTTTTTTTTGCCCCCCACTTAACAACATATCAAAGTCATTTTTTCCACAATAATACTTACATATCTACTTTATTTTTTTTGTGACTGTATTTACCACATGGATGCAAAACAATTTATTTTGGTTATTCTCTTCCTACAAACATTTAGGTAATATGTTTTAATTTAATTTAAATTTTTTATATTAAAAAAAACAGAGACAGGGTCTCACTATGTTGCCCAGGCTGGTCTTGAACTACTGGTTCCAAGAAATCCTCCAATCTCAGCCTCCCAAAATGCTGGGATTACAGGCATGAGCCACCATGCTCAGCTGATTTGGATAATTTAAACAACACAGTAAACAGCCTTGTCACTTTTCTATTATTTCTTTAAATTAAGTTCCTTACAATTACTGATTTAGAGGAATGCACATTTGACATTTTTGTACATATTACCGAATTACCTTATATGTATGCTTTCTTTTTTTTTTTTTTTTTAATAGAGATGGGGTCTTGCTATGTTGCCAAGGCTGGAGTGCAGTGGCTATTCACAGGCACGATCCCGCTACTGATCAGCACAGGAGTTTTGACCTGCTCCGTTTCCGACCTGGGCCAATTCACCCTCCTTAGGCAACCTGGTGGTCCTCCGCTCCCAAGAGGTCACCATATTGATGTGGAACTTAGTGCGGACACCCGATCGGCATAGCACACTACAGCCCAGAACTCCTGGGCTCAAGCTATCCTCCCATCTCAGCCTCCCGAGTAGCTGGGACTACAAGGCATGCACCACCACGCCCGGCCTTATATGTATGTTTTCATTTTCTTCCTCCTACTCGTATTTTGAAGTATATATATTTACATTTTTTAATTTTTTTTTTTTTTTTGAGACAGGGTATCTCTTTGTCACCCAGGCTGGAGTGCAGTGGTACGATCATAGCTCACTGTAACCTCAAACTCCTGGGCTTCAGTGATCCTCCCACCTCAGCCTCTAAAGTTGCTAGGACTACAGGTACACGACACCTCTATTTTTGTAGAGACAAGGTCTCACTGTGTTGCCCTGGCCTTATGTGAACCTCCCACCCTTTTTTTTTTTTTTGGACAGAGTTTCACTCTTGTTGTAGGCTGGAGTATAATACCACTATCTTGGCTCACCACAACCTCCGCCTCCCAGGTTCAAGCAATTCTCCTGCCTCAGTCTCCCAAGCAGCTGGGATTACAGGCATGTGCCACCACGACTGGCTAATTTTGTATTTTTAGCAGAGATGGGGTTTCTCCTTGTTTTCTTTTTGGTCAGGCTGGTATCGAACTCCCAACCTCAGGTGGTCTGCCTATCTCAGCCTCCTAAAGTGCTGGGATTACAGGAGTGAGCCACCCCACCTGTTTTTTTTGAGACAGAGTCTCGCTCTGTCACCCAGGCTGGAGTGCAATGGCACCATCTTGGCTCACTGCAACCTCCTCCTCCCGAGTTCAGGCGATTCTTCTGCCTCAGCCTCCTGAGTAGCTGGGACTACAGGCGAGCACCATCATGCCTGGCTAATTTTTGTATTTTTAGTAAAGACAGGGTTTCACCATATTGGCCAGGCTGATCTCAATTCCTGATCTAGTGATCTGCCCACCTTGGCCTTCCAAAGTGCTGGGATTACAGGCCTGAGCCACCACACCTAGCCCTATGCTCCCTTCTTATCAAAACATATATAGTTCCTGGCATGTAACATCCTGCTTCTTTCTTCCACAACTTGGCACATATTATTAGTTCCTCTGCTCAGACCACTATTGTCTAGCTTCCTTTAACTCCCTGACCAGCAAGAGTCTATTTTTCCAAAACACTCCTGGCCCATGGTAGATATCACTAAATATCTATCAATCGAATGGATAAATTAATCACTTCTACCCACTTTTAGCACAGACCAGCCTCTGTGGGTAAAATGTGCAATAGAAGATCATAAAATTAGGAAATGCAGTTGACAGGGGAAATCCGCACCACCATATGACAGTCTGTCTACTTCCTTCAGTGGTTATTCCCCTGCCTACCAGCCCTAGTCCACACCACTTCCTCCTCTCCCTGCCACCCCCGACTTTCCAGCCCAGTCCTCCATTGGTTTCAGTTGGCTGCAGCCTCCTTTCCACTTTACTGCACCATTGATCTTTGTAACTGCCCGGATATAACTGATGTCCTGATGTAACTATAGCTTCTATGCCAACAGCTGTAGCTCTACATAATCATGTGTATGCATATACATGTGACAGTGTGCTTGCCTGGGTGCATGAGTGTATATGTGCACACCCACGAGAGAAAAAGAGAATCCAAGCCTGTGCAGAGTTCTCCTACTCTACTCTGGAGTCCTGTGTCTGTCAGGCCTGGGTAGCAGTTTTCAGCAGTTTTACTGGAAGGGGTAGGAGAAGAGAGGGAACAGTTTTCCTATTTCAGTCTAGCTTGTAGCAGCCTATTTTGAATACAAGTAAGAATCATTACCACTCACTAAATCTCTATGTACCACTAGGCACTTTACATCCAATGTTTAATTTAATCCCCAAACAACTCAGAAAAGTAGGTACTGGCCACCTTGGTGGCTCATGCCTGTAATTCTAGCACTTCTGAGAGGCCAAGGTAGGAGAATAACTTGAGCCCAGGAGTTCGAGACCACCTGGGCAATACAGTAAGACCTTGTCTCTACAAAAAACAAAATTAGCTGGGCATAGTGGTAGACACCTATAGTTCCAGCTACTTGGGAGGCTGAGGTGGAAGGATTGCTTGAGCCTGGGAGGTCAACACTGCAGTAAACCATGATTATGCCACTGCACTCTAGCCCAGATGATAGAACATGACCCTGTCTCAAAAAATAAGTAAATAAAATATATTTAAAAAACTAAGAATTGACCATGCGTGGTGGCTCACGCCTGTAATCCCAGCACTTTGGGAGGCCAAAGTGGGCAGATCATGAGGTCAAGAGATTAAGACCAGCCTGGCCAACATGGTGAAACCCCATCTCTACTAAAAAATACAAAAATTAGCTGGGCATGGTGGCGTGCACCTGTAATACCAGCTACTCGGGAGGCTGAGGCAGGATAACAGCTTGAATCCAGAGAGCGGAGATTGCAGTGAGCCGAGATTGCACCACTGCATTCCAGCCTTAGAGACAGAGTGAGACTCTGCCTCAAAAAAAGAAAAAACCTAATAATTTTGGTTTAGTGTAAAATCAGGAAAAAAACCAATAAAATGGTTCGGAAGACCAAGTCACTCTGGTGGGATTGGAGCTCAGATCCTAAAGGATGAGGTAGCTAACTGCATAATGCAGTCCCCAGGGCCTGGTGCCAGCCTTGCTGGCCCTCAGAGGCCACTTGAATGGGACCACAGGATTCGAGGGGATTGACAGGGAGAATAATGCCTCAGTGCACAGGCCCAGGGCCATTTCCAGTAGCTACCTGGGTAGAGACTTTCACTATTTAGGGGATAATGAGTCAGGTCTTGTCAAGTTGATTTCTCAGCTGGCCAGAGTTCAGGAATGATTCTTCCCTAATAGGGGATTAGAAGGAGCTTAAATGTGTTCCTTAAATGTGCGCTGGTTACAATGTCACTAGAAGGTCCAATAAATCCACGATCTTGTTCAGGTCTCCTTTATCACCTTTCTTTGCATATGAGTCCTCTGGGAACCTGAACTCTGTCACACTCAGACAGCCTAGCCTACAGTAAGCAGGAAGCAAATAAGTCACAGGGATAGCCCCAGCACAAACTCGGAGACTTGGACAGCAGACATTTATTTCCTCACCCTTCCCACCTAGCCACATTCCTCTTAGGGTCTAGAAACCCCTGCCAAATGCTAAAACGCTCAGTGAGGGGTGCTGAGAACTTAACCTTTCCCTCCTTCCTGCCTAGTTGTCCAGAAAGGGATGCTCCCTTCTCCTTCCTAGACAGCTCCTCTGATTTTCTAGCTCTTCATCTGATTCAGCCTCCTTCTCTTGTGTCACACAAGGCCATCCCTGCACACATACATCTAGGTATGCATTCTGCCTGTTCTACATTAGCTCCTCTGGACTGTGAACCTTGAAGGCAGAGGACAAGGCTGGTCCATATTTTTTTTCTTTTTTTCTTTTTGAGACAGAGTCTCGCTCTGTCGCTCAGGCTGGAGTGCAGTGAATGATCTTGGCTAACTGCAACCTCCACCTCCCGAGTTCAAGCAATTCTCCTGAGTAGCTGGGATTATAGGCACCTGCCACCACACCTGGCTAATTTTTGTATTTTTGTTTTGTTTTTTGTTTTTTCATCGGATTTATTTCTTCACATTACAGCCTACTTTCCATATCGGCCCACACATATCAGATGGTAACTCTGGAACTGGTGGGTCTGTGCCATTGACCCAGCACAGCTGTGAGGGTGATGACAGGCAGGTTAACAGGTGTGCACAGAAGGGCTTTCTTTTAAACTGGAGTTCACATTAGATAATTTGGATCCACAGAGCTCATTCAGTGCTTCATGTTCTAGTGGCTTCCCTTGATTTCTAATAAAAGCTGTAGACTGAGCCACTCAGTTCCACATGGCTGGGGAGGTCTCAGGAAACTTACAATAAAGGTGGAAGGCACCTTTTCACAGGGTGACAGGAGAGAGAATGAGTGCCTAATTTTTGTATTTTCAGTGGAGATGGGGTTTCACTATGTTGGTGAGGCTGGTCTCAAACTCCTAACCTCAAGTGATCCTCCCATCTCAGCTCCCAAAGTGCTGGGATTACAGGCATGAGCCACCATGCCCAGCCAAGGCTGGTCCATTTTTGTCCCCAGTGAAACGATTATGGCATAGAAAATGCTAAGTAAATGTTAGCCAAATGCATGATTTTCCCCAATTCTTTTATTTTTTCCTTTCCTTTTTTTTTTTTTTTTTTTTTTGAGATGAAGTCTCACTCTGTCACCCAGGCTGAAGTGCAGTGGCCGTGATCTCGACCCACTTCAACCTTTGCCACCTGGGTTCAAGCAATTCTCATGCTCATGGTCATGTTCACATTTCCCACATAGTGAAAAACTCTCCCTCCATCTGCATCAAGCCACTACTAACCCATTACTTTTCTTCCTCTAAATTTTTTTTTTTTTTGGAGATAGGGTGTCACTCTGTGGACTAGGCTGCTGTGCAGTGGTACAATCACAGCTCACTGAAGCCTCAACCTCCCAGGCTCAGGTGATCCTTCTACCTCAGCCTCCCAAGTAGCTGAGGCCACAGGTGCATGCCACCACGCCCAGCTAATTTTTGTATTTTTTGTAGAGATGGGATTTCACCATGTTGCCCAGGCTGGCCTTGAGAACTCCTGGGTTCAAGTGATCTGCCTGCCTTGGCCTCCTAAAGTGCTGGAATTACAGGCACAAAGCCATTGTGCCCGGCCTTTACTATATCCTTGAGAAGTCCTTCCCCTTATTTTCCAAGTCTTCATCTCCTGTTCATTCCTAAATTCAGGTCATCTGGCTCAGGATTAACCATTCCATTGAACAAGCTCTCCACATTGGTCACCAATGATCTTCATGTCAACCAAATCCAAAAGTTTCTGCTGGTGGATATAAGACAACATGACTATAAAGAGTACGGTAAATAGTGGATGCTCAATAAAATAGCTGTTCTTATATTCTTATTCGCTCACTTCTGTTTTTGTTTTGTTTTGTTTTGTTTTATTTATTTATTTATTTTTGAGACGGAGTCTTGCTCTGTTGCCTAGGCTGGAGTGCAGTGGTGCCATATTGGCTCACTGCAACCTCCGCCTCCCAGGTTCAGCAATTCTCCTGCCTCAGCCTCCCAAGTAGCTGGGAATAAAGGTGCATGCCACCACGCCCAGCTAATTTTTGTATTTTTAGTAGAGATAGGGTTTCACCATGTTGGCCAGGCTGGCCTCAAACTCCTGACCTCAGGTGATTGGCCCGCCTCAGCCTCCCAAAATGCTGGGATTACAGGTGTGAGTCACCACACCCAACCTGTTTGTTTGTTTTTAGACAGGGTCCTGCGTAAAAAAAATTTGAGGGGATGCTGATGCCCTTTTCTGCCTCAGCCCACCTGCACCTATGTGAATAAACAGCCGTGTTGCTCACACAAAGCCTATTTGGGGGTCTCTTCATTCAGAGCATGCATTTTAACATTTGGTGTGGGAAACCCAGGACAGGGGTACTCCTTTGGGGAGAACAGCCCCTTGTCCCTGCTCTCCCTCTGTGAAGAGACCTACTTGAGACCTCAACACATCAGACCAGCAGCTGGTGCTTAGTGTGCCGAACAGCTCTCTTGCCACCTTCAGATTGGGTAAGAATTCTCTCCTCCTTTCTCTCTCTTTTGCTTTAGAGAACAGCCTCTCTCTCTTTTCCTTTAAATCCTTTTTCTTCTAGGTAGAGAAAAGGAGACAAATGTCTCCCTCTTTTTCTCTCTTTTCCTTTAAATCTTTCTTCTTCTAGTAGAGACAAAGAGACACTCTTTATCCATATGGAGCCAAAGGAGACAAGCCTCTCCCTCTCGCTCAAAAACTCTGACTTCGGTCATGGATTCAGGAAGACAAGACTCTTACCCTGGTGTCTGGTCAATTGCAGGGACACCTGTTTTGATCACTCACGTTACAGTCCAGGAATCAGTCAGGGATGCCTACTGAATGAACCAATAAATTTACTTCCTGTCAAAAAAAGAAAAAAGAATTTGAGGGGAAAAAAAAGAAACAAGGTTTTGCTCTGTTGTTCAGGCTGGAGTATAGTGGCATGATCATGACTCACTGTAGCCTCAAATTCCTGGGCTCAGGCAATCCTCTCACTTCAGCCTCTTAAATAGCTGGGACAGGTGTACACCACCATGCCCAGCTAATTTTTTAATTTTTTGTAGAGATGAAGTTTCACTATATTGCCCAGGCTGGTCTTGAACTCCTAGGCTTAAATGATCCTCCCTCCTCAATCTTCCAAAGTGCTAGGATTACAGGCATAAGCCACTGTGGCTGGCCTGGTTCTTTCACGTTTTTTTTTGTTGTTGTTGTTGTTTGTTTTTTGAGACAGAGTCTCACTCTGTTGTCCAGGCTGGAGTGCAGTGGCATGGCTCACCATAACCTCCGCCTCCTGGGTTCAAGCGATTTTTCTGCATCAGCCTCACAAGTAGCTGAGACTATAGTCTTGCGCCACCATGCCCAGCTAATTTTTGTATTTTTAGTAGAGACGGGGTTTACCATATTGGCCAGGCTGGTCTCAAACTCCTGACCTTGGGATCTGCCTGCCTTGGCCTCCCAAAGCATGGGGATTACAGGCATTAGCCATTGCGCCCGTCCCTTTTTGTTTGTTTGTGTATAGAGACAAGGTTTCACTATGTTGCCCAGACTGGTTTCAAACTCCTGAGCTCAAACAATCTATCTGCCTCAGCCTCCCAAAATGCTAGGATTACAGGTGTGAGCCACTGCACCTGGCCTGGTTCTTTTATTTATTTATTTATTTTTATTATTATTATTTTTTGAGATGGAGTCTCGCTCTGTCGCCGAGGCTGGAGTGCAGCGGCCCCGTTTCAGATCACTGCAAGCTCTGACTCCCGGGTTCAAGCGATTCTCCTGCCTCAGCCCCCTGAGTAGCTGGGATTACAGGCATGTGCCATCACACCCAGCTAATTTTTTGTATTTTAAGTAGAGATGGGGTTTCACCATATTGCCAGGCTGGTCTCGAACTCCTGACCTCAGGCGATCTGCCTGCCTTGGCCTCCCAAAATGCTGGGATTACAGGCGTGAGCCACTGTGCCCAGCCTATTTTATTTATTTTCGTGAGACTGAATCTTGGTCTGTTGCCCAGGCTGGAGTGCAGTGGCACAATATTGGCCCACTGCAATCTCTGCCTCCTGGGTTCAAGTGGTTCTCTTGCTCAGCCTCCCAGGGCATGCACCACCACAACCGGCTAATTTTTTTTTTTTTTTTTTTTGAGAAAGAGTCTCGCTCTGTTGCCAGGCTGGAGTGCAGTGGTGCAATCTCAGCTTACTGCAACCTCTGCCTCCCAGGTTCAAGCGATTCTCCTGCCTCAGCCTCCCGAGTAGCTGGGACTACAGGTGCATGCCACCACGCCCAGCTAATTTTTGTATTTTTAGTAGCAACGGGGTTTCACTATGTTGGCCAGGATGGTCTTGATCTCTTGATCTTGTGATCCGCCTGCCTCGGCCTCCCAAAGTGCTGGGATTACAGGGATGAGCCACTGTGCCCGGCCATTTTTGTGTCTTTGGTAGAGATGGGGTTTCACCATGTTGGCCAGGCTAGTCTCAAACTCCTGACCTCAAGTGATCCACCCTCCTTAGCCTCCCAAAGTGTTGGGATTACAGGCATGAGACACCACACCTGGCCCTGACCTGGTTATTTTAAACCATTCTTTTCTTCTCTCTCTTTCCACTTCTTATAAAATCAATATAGTTTTAGCTTGTTTCCCTAGAAAACCAGAGCTGAAAGCAGAGCTTACATGCTAAGGACTTAATAGGAGGTATAATCTCAGAACAAGAATGAGAGAAAAACAGAAATGAGGCAGGGAAGAAGGGAAAGAAAATAACAGGTGGTGTGTCACAGATGTAACTATAGCCTCATAAGAAGACACAGTTAAGCACTCAGTTACATAGAACTGAGAGGCTATATGAAACCACTATATGTATGGTGCCTAGGGACCATGTTTTAGGGGCGACAAAGGCAAACCATCTGTTGGCTCTTTCCATCTTTCTCATTGGTTACTTTCCTCATACCCAATGAGACATTAACTCCCTGACACTTACAGGTTTTGTTATCTAGCTCCTCCAGGCAGCCTAGGGAGACTGATCCCAATTCTCACAGCAAGTGCTTCAGCTTACTCTGGAAGTGGTAGAAGTGGCAAGTTTCTTTATGGTACTGGTTAAGTCAGATAAAGTGCCATAGTTGCTGCAGCTCCTGTTATAGCAGGTGCAATAGAGAAAGTACAGAAGTCCGGTCCACACCCTTGGTGAGGTTGGGACAGACTACTGCATCAGAAGATGGGACAACAATGATGACTGGGGCTCTCCACTGTGTAAATGGCTGAGGCCTACAGCAGGTGAGTCCAAGTGAATCTGGAGAGATACTAAACAGAACCCAATACACTAGCTGTTTCAAAACTGAATAAATACTGAAGGGTGCAGAAGCAGTTGCTGAACAAAAAGAAAAAATAATATAAATAAATAAATACTGAAGGGAAAGCAAAATAACCTACACTTCCATTAATCACATGCCACTGTGGTAATTAGTTTGGTATGTTTCCATCTAGTCTTTTTCCCTATACCATACAGGTTTTTCTTTTTTTTTTAATTTGAAATGTTTCTTTTTTTTTTTTCCTTGAGACAAGGTCTGATTCTGTCACCCAGGCTGGAGTGCAGTGGCACTATTGTGGACAGCTCGTTGGGGACGCTTAGGCTCAAGTGATCCTCCCACTTCAGCCTCCTGAGTAGTTGGGACCATAGGCACACACCACCATGCCTTGCTTTTTTTTTTTTTTTTGGCAGAGACAGGGTCTTATTACTTTTTATTACTTTTTTTTCTTTTTTTCCCAAGATGGGGTTTCACCATGATGGCCAGGCTGGTCATAAACTCCTAACCTCAGGTGATCCACCCACCTCGGCCTCCCAAAGTGCTAGGATTACAGGCGTGAGCCACCACGCCCGGCCAGACAGGGTCTTGCTATGTTGCCCAGGCTGGACAACAACTCCTGGACTCAAGCAGTTCTCCTGCCTAGGATCCCCAAAGTACTGGGATTACAGGCTGAGCCACCATGACCAGCCAGAGTCTGAGTGTTTTTTGTTTGTTTGTTTGTTTGTTTTGAGACAGAGTTTCACACTTGTTACCAAGGCTGGAATCCAATGGTGCAATCTCAGCTCACAGCAACCTCCGCCTCCCAGATTCAAGCAATTCTCCTGCCTCAGCCTCCCAGGTAATTGGGATTATAGGCATGCATCACCATGCCTGGCTAATTTTGTATTTTTAGTAGAGATAGGGTTTCTCCATATTGTTCAGGCTGGTCTCGAACTCCTGACCTAAGGTGATCCACTCGTCTCGGCCTCCCAAAGTGCTGGGATTACAGGCGTGAGCAACTGCGCCCTGCCAAGTCTGAGTGTTTTTATGAGGATGGCGTGATACATTAGACATTTGGTCCACCAGGATATCACTTATTTTGGGGAGACAGTAGGGGATAATGGGGGTGGGGAAATGGGAAGAGTGGCACTGGTGGAGCAAAGTTGTGGGGAAAAGCAGAGCCACGCTGAGGTAACCCTGCATCTTGCCCGTCCCTGCCAAGGAAAACACGTAAATGCAAGACCTCTCCATTCAAACAGCACAGGCGATTTCAAACGTCAGATCTGTCATTTAATTAATACTTGTGTGACTTTGGGAAAATTATAAATAGCTTTAACCTTGCTGAGACTGTCCAATCTGTAAAACAGATCACGAATACTTTCCTCACAGGTTTATGGTGTGCTGGTAATATCTGTATCTTCATCTGGATGGCAGTTTCATTGCAAAAAAATAACAATAATAGAACTGTATACATTTAAGATTTGTACATTTTCTTTCTTCCTGGATGTAGAATAGAAAAAAAAAATTTGTGTATTTTCTGTATGTATGCTATACTACGATTTTAAAAGGTTTGCACGGAATAAAAGAATATTCCTTTTCCAGGGTTATTGTGAAGATTCGATAAGATCATATTAAGTGTTAAGCACAGTGCCTGGCACAAAACGTGCTGCACGGGTCCATGGTCCAGACGGAAGGGGGACCCAGGGACTTTCCAGCGTCTGGATCTGTAGACCCGACTTCTTCTCTATTCTGGCCAATCTTTGGGTTGCAGCTGCTCTCTGGGCCTCAGTTTGCTTTAACTAAATGTAATGGGGCCAACTTAGGTGAACTTTGGGAATCCAGCCAACATGACTTTAGGGAGAGTATGGAGCCAGGGATGGCACTGTGAATCCGGAGGGCGGACACCAGAACCTACAACGTGGCATCTGCGACTCTACTTCCCCCGGAAAAGCGCCCAGGCGCGCGGTGCAATGTGGGCCAGCAAGAGGCGCGCTGGCCTCCCCACCCTGGACCGCCCACAAGGCCGGCGCCCCCTGCCTCATTACGCTCAGAAGTTCTCCAGACCCACGCGGCGGAATGAGTGACCCTGTTCCGGCCAGTTCGACCTCGAGGATCCAGAGGTGAAGACGGCACTACCTCCCCGCTCTGGCTTCCATCCCCTTCAGGTCCTTCCTCTGGAGGCGGGGACGGAGGTACACCCTGCGCGTGATCCTTGATACCCGCCCCTGCCCCTCCCTCCGGGTGGAGCCGCCTCCTCACCGCCAGACTTAAGCTGAGGCCCGTTGGCTCTCTGGCAGGGTGTAGAACTGAGCCCAAGCCACACTATCCTGTTCACGTTCTGTGCTTGTGCCAAGGTGAGTTTCTCCTGCTGCTGGCCCGTCTTTCTCCTGGAGGAGATAGCCTTGATCCTTTACTACTGAGATGTCAGCCCGTGGGGTTGAGCGGAGAGCGCAAGGCACTGGAGGGGACGAGAGTTGGTTTCGGATTTGAACTCCTGTTTTTCTCTGTATGATCTTGGCTAACTTATCAGTTTCTCTGAACCTCAGTTTCCTCAGCGATAAAATGAGTTCCTACATTAGAGCTGTAGCAAGAATTGAGATAAAGCTTTGAAGGCGCACAACGCATACTAGGTGATCTGTAAGTTTTAATTGCCATCTTTTTGTTTGCTCACCTACTTCCTTTTTCCAGACGCTCGGGCTTTCTTATGCAGGTGCAGGGTTACTTCTCCGAAGTGGCGAGAAATGAGGATAAAATTGCCTTGGGTCTGGGAAAGTCCGACATGTTATTCTGTTGCCCCAGAACTTTGTTAAAGTGAGACACAGATCTGAATCTTCACTGGATGAGGCTACTGTTAATTAACTCTTCCCTTTCAGATCGTTCATACTCAAGGCTGCAGATCTGTTACTTTTCCAAGGTCTGTTTCCTTATCTGTAATAAAGGAGCAATCTCAGTATGATTCTATCTGGTCCACTGGGATTTTTTGCCGAATATAGTAAAGTGCTTTTATATTCTCCAAGAGGATTATTTCCAGGTTTTCCAAGAAGTAAAGGAAGATGGTGACAGAGGCAGCGACTTCCTCAAATGTCCTTCCAGCTGGTCAAACTCCACCTGTCAAGATCTCTCCCCCATTAGCCATGTGTGTGTATATGTGGGTGTGTGTGTACATTGTATATATGTATGTTTGTATGGGACAGGTACTCTAGGAGTGAGGGGTTCAGGCAGACGACAGCTCAGACCTCAAGGAGTAGCCAGGTTTGTGGGGTAAATTTATATATAAACAGAAAAATGCAGTGATGTGCACATGCTATCAGTACATGGAGGTAGCCATCCATTTATTTATTTATTTTCTTTTCAGAGATGGATGGGGGCTTCTTGCTCTGTTGCCCAGGCTGGAGCATAGTGGTGGAATCCTTGCTCATTGCAGCCTCAAACTTCTGGGCTCAAGTGATCTTGCCACCACCTCAGCCGCCCTTTGGACTAGAAGCACATGCCACTGTGCTCAGTTAATTTTTAAAAATTAAAAAAAAAAAAAAAAAAAAAAAGTCTGCCTAGCAAGCAGAGTCAAATAATTTTTTTTTTTTTTTTTGTAGACACAGTTTCTCCCTTTGTTACCCAGGTTTCAAGTGATCATCCTGCCTCAGCCTGCCCAGGTGCTGAGATTACATGTATAAGCCACTGCACCTGGAAAGGAGCCAGAAATGTAAAGTGCTAGCTCAAAGATGAGCAGTAGTTAGCCAGGCAAAGGTAGGGTTTGGGGATGGAAAGTGTGCAGACACCTAGAGTCAGGTAAGTGGTGCAACCCTGTTGAGTGTTCAGAGTCTGGAATACAGTCTGACATGAGGAGGTGGTGAAATGAGGAAGATAGGACCCAGGTTTTGAGGAGCCTGGACTTTATCCTGAATATAGGGGAGAACTCCTGGAAGGGTTTGAAACTGGGAGTCACATGGTTGGATCTGGTGATGGACTGTGGGAAGAGGGACCACACTGGAAGCCGAGATCTGTGGTTTAAGTAAACAGTAATGGTCAGCTGGGCACAGTGGGTCATGCCTGTAATCCTAGCACTTTGGAGGCGGAGGCAGGCAGATCACCTGAGGTCAGGAGTTCCAGACTAAACTGGCCAACATGGCAAAACCCTGTCTCTACTAAAAATACAAAAAGCAGCTGGGTGGGGTGGCACACACCTGTAATCCCAGCTACTCAAGAGGCTGAGGCAGGAGAGAACCCAGGAGGCAGAGGTTGCAGTGAGTCGAGATCATGCCACTGCACTCTATTCTGGGCAACAGCAAGACTCTGTCTCAAAAAAAAAAAAAAAAAGGCTGGGTGCAGTGGCTCATACCTGTAATCCCAGCACTTTGGGAGGCTGATGTGGGCGGATCACAAGGTCAAGAGATCAAGACCATACTGGCCAACATGGTGAAACCCCGTCTCTACTAAAACTACAAAAATCAGCTGGACATAATAGTGTGTACCTGTAATCCCAGCTACTGGGGAGGCTGAAGCAGGCAAATCGCTTGAACCAGGGAGTCGAAGGTTGCAGTTAGCCAAGATGGTGCCACCACACTCCAGCCTAGTGACAGAGTGAGTCTAAAAAAAAAAAATACAGTATATGCTGGGCCTAGTGGCTCATGCCTATAATTCCAGCACTTTGGGAGGCCGAGGCAGGCGGATCACCTGAGGTCGGGAGTTTGAGACCAGAGTGACCAACATGGAGAAACCCCATCTCTACTCAAAATACAAAATTAGCCGGATGTGGGGGCACATGCCTGTAATCCCAGCTACGCGGGAGGCTGAGGCAGGAGAATCACTTCAACCGGGAACCAGAGGTTACTGTGAGCCAAGATCATGCCATTGCACTCCAACCTGGGCAACAAGAGTGAAACTCTGTCACAAAAAAAAAAAAAAAAAAAAAAAAAAAATACAGTATAACACCTATTTACCTAGCATTTAGCATTTATACTGTATTGGGAATTATAAGTATTCTAGAGATGATTTAAAATATACAGGAACATGTACTTGGGTTATATGCAAATACTATCCCATTTTATGTAAGGGACTGGAGCATCCCAGGATCTTGTTATCCAAAGGGGTCCTGGAACTAATCTCCTGTGGATACCAAGGGATGAGCATACAGAAAGAAGAGCATGGGATGAATATACAGAAAGAAGAACATGAGTTAGGCCTTGTGCAAGGTGCTTTAGATATAGTATCTCTTGAAATATCAGAACTAAGTGTCAGACAGCCTTAACTGTTTCCTCTGCACTCTACTACTGGATTTGATGAATACAGTGTTGGACATGGTGAATCTCAGGTGCCTATGGAACAAACTAGTGGAGAGGTCCAGAGGGCACTGAATATACAGAACTGGGGTGTGAAGAATCAATGCTTAAGGTGATAATTGAAGACACAAATCGCCTGAACCCAGGAGGGGGAGACTGCAGTGAGCTGAGATCATGCCACTGCACTCCAGCCTGGTGACAGAGCGAGACTCTGTCTCAAAAAAAAAATAAAAATAAAACCACAAAAATCAGCCAGTTGTGGTGGCGTGCATCTGCAATCCCAGGTACTTAGGAGGCTGAGGCAGGAGAATTGCTTGAACCCGGGAGTGGTAGGTTGCAGTTAGCCGAGATCACGCCATTGCACTCCAGCCTGGGCGACAAGCGAAACTCCATCTCAAAAAAAAAAAAAAGATAACATAAGAGTTTCTAAATGCTGCCAGGTCCAGGTAGGCAGTTCATGACAAGTTCAGAGTCTGGAATCTGTTAATGCATGGCTAGTCTGGAAAGCAGTTGTATCAAGCAGAAGATGAGGAAGTCAAGAGCTGGCTGAGAATGGCTTTCTGTCCTAGAGAAAAACATCTATGTGGCACCTTCATTCTTAGGGCGCTCTTGTTCTTTGCAGATCTCCTCCTACCTCTTTCACCCCTGTCCCCCAAGCCTCATCTCTTTTGGTGTTCAGTTTCACCAGCAAAAGAAAGAGAGAAGCAAGATTCAGGTTTCTTCTTCCTTTTCCCCTTCAGCCAGGGTGTTGTTCAAGCTCCCACCCCAGGTGTAATTTCAGAGCCTTCTCATGTGTGCTGGATAATCTGCGAGAGGCCAACAGGTCATTGGGCGTTAAGCCCAGGAAACCGGCCTTAGACCCTGGTAGCAGCAGGCCACCAGGTTCCTCTTATCAACTCCAGACTTGCTTGCTTGATTCCTTAGAAAGTTGTGTCCCCGGCCAGGCGCAGTGGCTCATCCCTGTAATCCCAGCACTTTGGGAGGCCAAGGCGGGTGGATCACCTGAGGTCAGGAGTTTGAGACCAGCCTGGCCAACATGGAGAAACCTGTCTCTAAAAAAAAAAGAAATTTGTGTCCCTGAGAAGTTTGATTATAAAGGGATGCTCAGATTGAACAGTTTTGATTTTGTTTTAGCAGAAAAGAGTGGTTTCCAAAACCAAGTTATACTAAACTATGAAATTCTTGGCTGGGTGCAGTGGCTCATGCCTATAATCCCAGCACTTTGGGAGGTCGAGGCAGGCAGATCACCTGAGGTCGGGAGTTCGAGCCCAGCCTGACCAACATGGAGAAACCTTGTCTCTACTAAAAATACAAAATTAGCCTGGTGTGGTAGCACATGCCTGTAATCCCAGCTACTCAGGAGGCTGAGGCAGGAGAATCACTTGAACCCAGGAGGCAGAAGTTGCAGTGAGCTGAGATCCTGCCACTGCACTCCAGCCTGGGCAACAATAGCGAAACTCCATCTCAAAAAAAAAAAAAATTCCTGGGTCAGAAGTATTAGGAAAGACAGTGTTGGTGTACTGGCTTTACTCACAACTTGGCTTTTCTTTTCTTTTTTCTTTTATTTTTTGAGTTGGAGTCTCACTCTGTAGCCCAGGCTGTAGCGCAGTGATGTGATCTCAGCTCACTGCAACCTCTGTCTCTTGGGTTCAAGCGATTCTTCTGCCTCAGCCTCCCAAGTAGCTGGGATTACAGGCACGCGCCACCACGCCTGGCTAATTTTGGTATTTTTAGTAGAGATGGGGTTTCACTATGTTGGCTAGACTGGTCTCGAACTCCTGACCTCAAGTGATCCACCTGCCTCAGCCTCCCACAGTGCTGGGATTACAGACGTGAGCCACTGTGTCCAGGCTCAACTTGTCTTCTTTGAGACAGGGTCTCGCTCTGTCACCCAGACTAGAGTGCAGTGGCACGATCTTAGCTCACTGCAGCCTCCACCTCCTGGGTTGGGCGATTCTCTGGCCTCAGGCTTCTGAGTAGCAGCTGGGGTTACAGACGAGCGCCACCAAGACTGGCTGATTTTTTTTTTTTTTTTGAGATGGAGTCTTGCTCTTTCACCCAAACTGGAGTGCAGTGATGCGATCTCGGCTCACTGCAACCTCTGCCTCCCAGGTTCTAGCAATTCTCCAGCCTTAGCCTCCCGAGTAGCTGGGACTACACGCATGTGCCACCATACACCCGGCTAATTTTTATGTTTTTATTAGAGATGGGGTTTTACCATATCAGTCAGGCTGGTCTCAAACTCCTGACCTCGTGATCCGCCTGCCTCGGCCTCTGGGATTACAGGCATGAGCCACCGCGCCCGGCCACAACTTGTCTTATTACTTGCTCTATCCTATATCCTTTTAGAACCTAGAAACTAAGATTATCTTTATAAACATATTATTGGCAATTAAATCAATCCCAAGAATGATATTCATGGTGCTGATGAGATCAAGGGAAAAGGTTGTATCTATCTCATTGGCTGTTGGTGTGAACATTTTCTCTCCTTTCTCTTTCACTTGGATAACTCCTGTTCATTTATTCTTTAGGACTTGACTCGGGAAGAAGTGGCCTCCAAGAAGCCATCCTAGCAAGGTTACTGTTTTCTTGCCATTCTTATGCAGCTCTTGTGCAGAATTTGATCAAATCTCTTAATCACAATGTACTAATATCATCTGTTCCCATTACAAGACCATAAACTGTAAGAAGGCAGGGACCCTATTTAAATATGTTTGTCTCTTGGGTTTAGCACAAAATTGGAACATTCAATTTACTGACTAAATGAGTATTTCTGGGCCATTTGGAGACTTCTTATTTTCATAACTTTCCAGAGGGGGAGGCTCTAGTTACCTGCTTTGTTTGGTTGGAAATTTACTTGTATCTAATTTGTTATTTTTCTGCTATATTGAAGTCATGTGTATAGTTTCCCCTTCCTGGAAAGACTTCTTCTTCTTGACTGCTGGGAATTCTTAAAAGCCAATGTCAATATTTCTTTGTCCTTGCCCTTTTCTGTAGCACATCATACATGTTTCTATTGTGAGGCATAGTGCATATCTTTTTATAGGTTTGTGTTTATTTGCCCTTTCTCCATTAGCTCCTCCTAGATCCTTGGTTTTGCCACTTCTTAGCTGTAGATTTGGAGCAAATAACTTCAGTTTCACTCTTTTTTTTTTGACATGTAGTCTCATTCTGTCACCCAGGCTGGAGTACAGTGGCACAATCTTGGCTCACTGCAACCTCCGCCTCCCATGTTCAAAGAATTCTCCTACCTCAGCCTCCAGAATAGCTGGGACTATAGGCACACGCCACCACACCCAGTTAATTTTTGTATTTTTTGGTAGAAACAGAGTTTCACCATGTTGGCCAGGCTGGTCTCGAACTCCTAACCTCGAGTGATCTGTCTGCCTCGGCCTCCCTACGTGCTGGTATTACAGGCGTGAGCCACTGCACCCGGCCTAACTTCACTTCTTTGAGTCTATTTTCTCATCTAAAAAATTAAAGATCTGGACATGGTGGCTCATACCTGTAATCTGAAAGACTCGGTGCTGAAGTGGGTGGAGTGGGTGGATAGCTTAAGGCCAGAAGTTCAAGACTAGCCTGGGCAACCTAGCCATACCCCATCTCTAAAAAATTTTTAAAACATCCAATTAGCTGGGCTCGGAGGCTCACACCTGTAATCCTAGCACTTTGGGAGGCCGAGGCAGGTGGATTGCCTGAGCTCAGAAGTTCAAGACCAGCCTGGACAACATGGTGAAACCCCATCTCTACTAAAATAGAAAAAATTAGCTAGGTGTAGAGGCATGCATCTGTAGTCCCAGCTACTGGGGAGGCTGAAGAAGGAGAATTGCTAGAATCGGGGAGGTGGAGCTTGCAGTGAGCCGAAATCGCGCCACTGCACACTCCAGCCTGGGCAACAGAGTGAGACTCCATCTCTAAAAAAAAAAAAAATCCAGTTTTGGTTGCATAGGCATATAGTCCCAGCTACCTGGAAGGCTGAGGCAGGAATATCACTTGAGTTTAGGAGTTCAAGGCTGCAATGAGCCATGATCACACCACTCTACTCCAACCTAGGAGACAGAACAAGACCCTGACTCTAAAACAGAAGAAGATATACCTTCCTTGTAGGAGCCCACTCAGACCTACCAGCATGGCTGATCAGACCTCTGTGAGAGGTACTTAGAGAATCTCTGTAGTTCTGAAAACCTCCTGGGAACATTCATTTCATTCTTAGAGAAGTGGCCCCTTCCTGGGTCTATTCAGTTACCGGGTCTCACTTTCTCTCATAATGGTCTTTGCCTTCCTTACACTGGCTTGAGACCTTATTAAGTCGAGACTGAGTACTTTGGTGTGGCCACTCTGCTTTCGTTTTTAGATGATGCAGTTTTTTTGTTTGTTTGTTTGTTTTGAGACAGAGACTCACTCTTGTTGCCCAAGCTGGAGTGCGATCTTGGCTTACCACAACCTCCCCCTCCTGGGTTTAAGCTATTCTCCTGCCTCAGCCTCCCGAATCGCTGGGATTACAGGCATGCACCACCACGCCTGTCCAATTTTGTATTTTTTTTTAGTAGAGACAGGGTTTCTCCCTGTTGGTCAGGCTGGTCTCAAACTCCTGACCTCAGGTGATCTGCCCGCCTTGGCTTCCCAGGTGCTGGGATTACAGGTGTGAGCCACCACACCCGCCCTGATAGTACAGGTCTTTAACATAGATGTTTAGCCTCGCACAGAGAAGGGCAGCCAGGCTGGTGGTCTGGTTAGTGTTCGTCCAGGAATTACTGGCCATGGTTGGTTTTGGGCACCCTGTCTCTACTGCCTTTGCTCACAGGCACATATATAACCACATGTTTGTCCTCCACATCTGTCCCCTCTTCCCGACCCCTTCCTGCCCCATGCTTTGCAGTATTCTTTTTGAGACAGAGTCTTACTCTGTTGCCCAGAGTGGAGTGCAGTGGTGTGATCTTGGCTCACTGCAACCTCTGCCTCCTGGGTTCAAGCGATTCTTGTGCTTCAGCCTCCCCAGTAGCTTGGACTACAGGTGTGTGCCACCATGCCCAGCTAATTTTTTTATTTTTAGTAGAGATGAGGTTTCACCATGTTGGCCCAGCTGGTCTTGAACTCTTGACCTCAGGTGATCTGCCTGCCTCAGCCTCCCAAAGTGCTGGGATTACAGGTGTGAGCCACTGCGCCTGGCTGCTTTGCAGTATTCTTGAAAGTGGATATCTGAGACCTGAACAACAGCTCTAACCCCTACACCATTCTCTTCCCATCTGTGTTTCAGAGGGCAATGGCGGTTTCCTGTGTTCCCCTGCACACTGGGCAGAAGATGCCCCTGATTGGTCTGGGTACCTGGAAGAGTGAGCCTGGTCAGGTGAGGGATGGAGGAAGAAAAGAAAAACTTGTGGACCCTCTGCCTGCATTTTCCTAGCAGCTTCAGCCCCATACTGCCCTTCCAATAGGGATGAGCCTGGAGAGCAATGGGAAGAGATAAGAGTACAACTGTACACCCTGGACTTCTCCAGCTAACTCAGAGTAGGCTGAGGGGCCCAGCAGGGCCAGGGCCATCGGAAGGACATCTTTTTCTAACTGGATCTGCACTGAGTTCTGTGGCAGACATGGGGCCCCTCTGTGACCATTCCTGTGCTATGACCCCTAATACGGCAGTTATCACCCTGTGCTGTGATCATGTCTCCTCTCCCACACTGGGCTCTTTGAGGGCTGGGCCTTTCTGTACTGCTCAGTCCAGAATTAGGCACAAAGCAGGTGTCAGTTTGAAGAAGAACTAGGTGAATTGTATAAACCAAAGGTCAGCAAGCTTTTTTTTTTTTCTTGAGACAGGGTTTCACTCTGTTGCCCAGGCTGGAGTGTAGTGGCACAATCTTGGCTCGTGGCAGCCTTGACCTCCTGGGCTCAAGTGATCCTCCATCTCAGCCTCCTGAGTAGCCTGGGCAGTTGGCATACCCTAACACACAGGCCCAGCAAACTTTTTTTTTTTTTTGAGACAGAGTCTCACTCTGTGGCCCAGGCTGGAGTACAGTGGCATGATCTTGGCTCAGTGCAATGTCCGCCTCCTGGGTTCAAGTGATTCTTCTGCCTCAGCCTCCCAAGTGCTGGGACTACAGGCATGCGCCACTATGCCTGGCTATTTTTTGTATTTTTAGTAGAGTCAGAGTTTCGCCATATTGGCCAGGCTGGTCTCGAAGTCCTGACCTCATGATTCACCTGCCTCGGCCTCCCAAAGTGCTGGGATTACAGTTGTGAGCCACCGCGCCCAGCCAGCAAACTTTTTTTTTGAGACTGAGTTTCACTCTGTTGCCCAGGCTGGAGTGCAGTGGTGTGATCTCCGTTCACTGCAACCTCCACCTTCTAGGTGTAAGAGATCTTGTGCCTCAACCTCCCAAGCAGCTGGGACTACAGGCATGAGCCACCACGCCTGGCTAATTTTTATATTTTTAGTAGAGACGGGGTTTCACCATGTTGGCAAGGCTAGTCTCGAACTCTTGACCTCAGGTGATCTATCTGCTTCGGCCTCCCAAAGTGCTGGGATTATAGGGGTGAGCCACCTCCCCTGGCCACTTTTTTTTAAAGAACAAGATGGAATCAAGTGTGGTGGCTGATGCCTGTAATCCCAGCACTTTGGGAGGCTGAGGCGGGAAGATGGCTTGAGCCCAGGAATTTGAGATCAGACTGGGCAACATATTGAGACCCTGTCTTTACAAAAAATTAAACAATTAGAACATGCCTGTGGTTCCAACTACTTGAGAGGGCTGAGGTAGGAGGATTGCTTAAGCCTGGGAAGTCAAGGCTGCAGTGACCTATGATCATGCCACTGTACTCTAGCCTTGGCAACAGAGCGAGACCATCTTAAAAAAAAAAGTGGTCTGGGCACAGTGGCTCACATCTGTAATCCCACCACCTTGGGAGGCAGAGGCAGGTGGATCACAAGATAAGGAGTTCAAGACCAGCCTGGCCAACATGGCGAAACCCCATCTCTACTAAAAGTACAAAATAGCCCGGTGTGGTGCTGTGCACCTATAATCCCAGCTACTCAGCAGTCTGAGGCAGGAGAATCACTTGAACCCAGGAGGCAGAGGTTGCAGTGAGCCGATATCATGCCACTACACTCCAGCTTGGGCAACAGAGCAAGATTCTGTCTTGGGAAAAGAAAAAAGTAACCTGGTCACAGTGGCTCACACCTGTAATCTCAGCACTTTGGGAAGCCAAGGCAGGTGGATCACCTGAGGTCAGGAGTTTGAGATCAGCATGGCCAACTTATTGAAACCCTGTCTCTAATAAAAATTTAAAAATTAGCCGGGTGTGGTGGTAGGTGCCTGTAATCCCAGCTACTCAGGAGGCTGAGGCAGGAGAATTGCTTGAGCCTAGGAGGCAGAGGTTGCAGTGAGCTGAGACTGTTCCACCGTACTCCAGCCTGGGCAACAGAGCGAGACTCCATATTAAAAAAAGTAAAAAACAAGATGGTTAATACTTTTGATTCTATTAGACAAATTACAAATGGAGGTGATTATATATTCAAATAAGCTTTTTAATAAGTAACCACTTATAAATGTAGTTCTTAAGGGCTGTTAAAAAAAGTTGATAACTGACTGACTCCTGGTGTAGACCTTTCTAGCTGAAGGGAGTCTGGGAATATAGACCTGCTTTCTTCTTTCTTCCTTTTTTCCTTTTTTTTTTTTTTTTTTTTTTGAGATGGAGTCTCAGGCTGTAGCCCAGGCTGGAGTGCAGTTGTGCGATCTTGGCTCACTACAACCTCTGCCTCCCAGGTTCAAGCGATTCTCCTGCCTCAGCCTCCCTAGTAGTTGGGACTACCGGCACGTGCCACCACACCTGGCCAATTTTTTAATATTTTTAGTAGAGACGGGGTTTCACCATGTTAGCCAGGATGGTCTTGATCTCCTGACCTTGTGATCTGCCCGCCTTGGCCTCCCAAAGTGTTGTGATTACAGGCGTGAGCCACCACATCCTGCTGTAGACCTGCTTTCTTAGTATGGATATAGCTATGAGATATGGCTCCTGCCTTGAATGGGGCGTTTCCCCAGGGCTTTCTCCTTCTTCCTTGGAAATCTTGAGTCAGAGTGAAGAGAAGTTTGGGGATTAAGTTTGAGAGAAGCCCCAGCAGAGAACAGATTCTTCTATCTGGGATTTAGACTGGTATTTGTGGTGTGCTTGGATGATATGTGCCTTTTTTCCCTTTTGCTTTCTCTCCTATAGCTGCCTAGGAGCCTGGAGTCAGGGTCCCTGTGCTTCAGGCAGGCACTTGACACAGCCTGGGATAAGTCCAGGAGCTAGGTCAAGGCAGGGGTGGGAGCCAGAGCCAGGGCCAAGGTGGGGCATGGAACAGCAGCTGTCAGATGTTAAGGGAAGTACATCTGCACCCAGGTGGGGATCTTGAATGCTATGCCAGGCACCCACAACAAGAGCTTTGGGTGCTTTAGTTTTGCTGCTGATGCCATGTTTCCATTCTGGATTTTAGCAAAATTAACTGACTCATCGTTCTAACCGATGCCTGTTTTTTTTCTCTCTCACTAGGGGGTTCTGGGTCCAGCTTCCAGCCCAATTATCTGCCTGCCTTAATCTTTTCCCCCTACTCACCCCCTTGCTGACCTGAGCTCCCAGAAGTCCCAGAGTCTGTCTACATGACTCCCTGAGGGTCTTTCCCTGTATGGCCTTGGCCTAGGAATTTTTTTCTTAAGTTTCTCTAACCAATTCCTTAGAACTTGGAACTCATTTCCATGTTCTATACTTTTTTTTTTTTTTGAGACAGAGTCTTGCTCTGTTGCCCAGGCTGGAGTGCAGTAGCATGATCTCAGCTCACTGCAACCTCAGCCTCCTGGGTTCAAGCAATTCTCCTGCCTCAGCCTCCTGAGTGAGTAGCTGGCATTACAGGTGTGCGCCACCATGCTCAGCTAATTTTTGTATTTTTAGTTGAGACGGGGTTTCATCATATTGGTCAGGCTGGTCTTGAACTCCTGACCTTATGATTCGCCTGCCTCAGCCTCCCAAAGTGCTGGGATTACAAGCGTGAACCACAGCGCCTGGCCTATACTTCTTTTTTTCTATTTATCCTTCTGTCTTCTGAAAATTTTTTTAATTTTTGTTTTTTGTTTGTTTGAGACAAAGTCTCGCTCTTGTCCCCCAAGCTGGAGTGCAACGGCATGATCTCGCCTCACTGTAACCTCCACCTCCCGGGTTCAAGTGATTCTCCTGCCTCAGCCTCCAGAGTAGCTGGGATTACAGGTGCCTGCCACCATGGCTGCCTAATTTTTGTAGTTTTAATAGAGACAGGGTGTCACCATGTTGGCCAGGCTGGTCTTGAACTTCTGACCTCAGTTGATCCACCTGCCTCTGCCTCCCAAAGTGCTGGGATTATAGGCATGAGCCACCATGCCTGGCCTTAATTTTTTTAAAAAAATGAGTTGGAGTCTTGCTATGTTGACCAGGCTGGTCTTGAACTCTTGGCCTCAAGCAATCGTCCCATGTTGGCCTCTCAAAGTGCTAGAATTACAGGTGTGAGCCACTGTGCCCAGCCTGAAAAGAATATTTACTAAAGCCCTGTTTATGGTAGATGGTGGGAAAATATTGTTAGTTTTTGCTAGACATTGCCAAGATGGCTTGGGTAGGAAGGCATCTTAGAGACTGGTTGGGATAGGGGCAGGGCAAAGGGTTTGGGGCCTCTTAAGAGGCTTCTGGTCCCTTAGACTGAAACCATATTCCTTT
This sequence comes from Cheracebus regulus, assembly GCA_963574635.1. Classification (NCBI taxonomy): domain Eukaryota; kingdom Metazoa; phylum Chordata; class Mammalia; order Primates; family Pitheciidae; genus Cheracebus; species Cheracebus regulus. The sequence continues at coordinate 7,578 of CAUYQU010010833.1, read as the reverse complement.
TTTTTCTTTTTTTTTTTGAGATGGAATTTCACTCTCATTGCCCAGGCTGGAGTGCAGTGGTACAATCTCAGCTCACTACCACTTCCACCTCTTGGGTTCAAGCAATTCTCTTGCCTCAGCCTCCCGAGTAGCTGCGATTACAGGCATATGCCACCACACCCAGCTAATTTTGTATTTTTAGTAGAGACAGGGTTTCACCATGTTGGTCAGGCTGACTTCCAGTTGGCCAGGCTGGTTTCAAACTCCTGACCTCAGGTGATCTGCCCGCCTCAGCCTCCCAAAGTGCTGGGATTACAGGCGTGAACCACCGTGTCCCACCCATCTTTCATCTTTCACCTCCACTGCATGGAGGGCCCTGTTATATTTCTGACCCACCTCTTCCATCACTGACCTTGGGGTGGCGACATTAGAATGCTGAAACCAACAAAGCTGAAACCTCTGCTTCTCTCACCCGGCAGGTAAAAGCAGCTGTTAAGTATGCCCTTAGTGTAGGCTACCGCCACATTGACTGTGCTGCTATCTACGGCAATGAGCCTGAGATTGGGGAGGCCCTGAAGGAGGACGTGGGACCAGGCAAGGTAAGGACTGGGGTTGTCAAGAGAGGTGGAATAAGAGAACTCAGAAGCTGAAGCTGGGGCTGGGGCCCAGCTGGAGGGAATGTGCATCAGCTTCCTTCCAGTTCATCTCTCAGAGTTGAGAGTGGGTGAGACCAGGTGCTCATGGCTCTCCTCATTGTGGGCCTTGCCCCCTGCACTAGGCAGTGCCTCGGGAGGAGCTGTTTGTGACATCCAAGCTGTGGAACACCAAACACCACCCTGAGGATGTGGAGCCTGCCCTCCGGAAGACTCTGGCTGACCTCCAGCTGGAATATCTGGACCTGTACCTGATGCACTGGCCTCATGCCTTCGAGTGAGCCTTGCCAGAGCCTAATCTGGGGAATCGGGGTGGAGCAGGATGGTGTTAGTAACTTACTGTAAGTCATAGCAGCAAAACAGGATAGGAACACTCATCTGCGTGGCAAGCCGAGGAGCTTGACATGGGATCTTAGCCTCTTCTGCTACAGCAGCTTAGTAGAACTACAGGAGTTTAACTCTAGAAAAAGGAAGAGAGCCTCACATGGCATGTACCCTAGGGTGTGTACCTGTAACCCTCCTGCCCATTTATTCATTCAGGAAAGGTGCTGACCTTTCTGTTGAGCACCTGGAGTTACAGTAATAAGTAAGTCTCAGCAGAGGATGTGAGAAGAGCCCACCATTAGTGCTGTGCCCTGTGCTGGAAAAAGGGCGGAAGGGTGGAAGGGCGGCGGATAACTCCCTGAGGATGGGTTAAGGAAGACTTCCCAGAGGAGAGGTGATATCTGGGTCTAGGAAGAGGAGGAGGCATAGGCATTCCATGTAGACTTAACACTTGGGTTACAATCTGGAAGGATGAAAAAGCATGGCTTTTTAAAAATTCTTGGCCCTTTGTCCTCTCTGGGATTGGAGTTTGGGACAGAGTGGCTGGATGGGCAGGCAGGGCAGAAACCTGGCATTTGTGTCCACACTTAGTGGGGCTGTCTCTCACTCAGGCGGGGAGACAATCCCTTCCCCAAGAATGCTGATGGGACTATACGCTATGACTCCACCCACTACAAGGAGACTTGGAAGGCTCTGGAGGCACTGGTAGCTAAGGGGATGGTGCGAGCACTGGGCCTGTCCAATTTCAACAGTCGGCAGATTGATGACATACTCAGTGTGGCCTCCGTGCGTCCAGCTGTCTTGCAGGTAAGGACAGCAAGCAGATGAGTGGTTAAGGGTTGTGTGCTCAAGAGCATGAGTGAGCAAATGATGGATCTGCTTAATGGAAATGGCTAGCAAGTTGTCAGAGTGTTGGTGCAGAAGTCCTCTGCATAAAGGTGGGCATTGAAGCACTGGGAGAAAATGAAATTGCTGATGGGAAACAGTGAGAAAAGCAGGCTGAGGGAAAGTGGGGGCATGGGGGTCAGCAATAGGGGGTTGGTCCAGACATGCATGTCTGGGATGGAACAGGCAAACTGGGTGTGACCACTTCATGGTGATGGGTTATTCTTTGGCTCAGGTGGAATGCCACCCATACTTGGCTCAGAATGAGCTAATTGCCCACTGCCAAGCACGTGGCCTGGAGGTAACTGCTTATAGCCCTTTGGGCTCCTCTGATCGTGCATGGCGTGATCCTAATGAACCTGTCCTGCTAGAGGAACCAGTAGTCCTGGCATTAGCTGAAAAGTATGGCCGATCTCCAGCTCAGATCTTGCTCAGGTATGGGGCAACCTTAGGGAAAGTGCCCTGGGTTGGGAGGCAAGGGTTAAGGGATTTTTTATTTCAGTGTCTGGGTGAGAAGGGAGGCCACTCTAGGCATATTCCTCATTTCGATGGGGCTCAGGTGCTCCAAGAGCTTAGGGAAGGCTGGATGGAGAACAAAATGATGCTTATGAATACTGATCCCTTTTCCTCATCTACCTAATCCCCCAACTTAGGTGGCAGGTCCAGCGGAAAGTGATCTGCATCCCCAAAAGTATCACTCCTTCTCGAATCCTTCAGAACATCAAGGTACTTGGAATGGTTATATCTTCTTCAGTTCTTTGGGACATTTTCTTGGCCCTGACTCTGCCTGGCTAAAACGGCAGTGTTGTGGAACCCCAGCTTCTGCTCACAAGACTGGCTTTCCTGAACCCTACTCTCCTCCTCAGGTGTTTGACTTCACCTTTAGCCCGGAAGAGATGAAGCAGTTAAATGCCCTGAACAAAAATTGGCGATATATTGTGCCTATGCTTACGGTGAGGATGTATCGGCCCACTAGACTCGGGGCACGTGAAATTTGGGGTGGGATTCTGGCCCAGGTGTGACCTCAGACTTGCTGGTTGTGAAAAGGACACAGTGTTGTGGGTGGGATTGCTATGCTGGACATAGTGCACTTATTTCTCTTCCTTGAGCTCAGGGAAGTGGTATGGCTCAGGGATAAGGCATATAACCTGTGAGTCCCAGTCCTGCTTCTTGATATCTTGTAACCTAGAGCAAGTTACTAAACTTCTCCAAGCCTCAGCTTCCCATATGTAATATGAGCCCGGTTCCTAACATCTAGTAGATTCTCAGTAAATGATATGAGGAGAGTCCAGAGGCATTGTTGACCTCGGTCAAGGGGTTGGGTTGAGAGGAAAGTCTGCTGTACTTCGGGAAATAAATGGTTCCTGGCCTCTTGATCTCAGTTGAGACTGCAAAGTCTTAGGAGCAGGGGCAGCTATATGTCAGGCTATAGATTTGGTGCTAGAATGCTGTTGACACTGGTTTTCTCTAAGATGGGGATCCCGGCCACTGCCATCTGACACAGTGCTGTACACAGACGAATTTGTTTGAGAAGATTTGGGGAAGATGCCTGGAGTCTTTGGAATGGCAGCTCCTGCTGATGGAGTAATCTATCTGTCTCTCTTTCCAGGTTGATGGGAAAAGAGTCCCAAGGGATGCAGGGCATCCTCTGTACCCCTTTAATGACCCATACTGAGACCACAGCTTCTTGGCCTTCCTTCCAGCTCTCCAGCTAATGAGGTCCTGCCACCATGGAAAGAGTTAATAAAGCCATGAGAACATCCACATTGCTTGCTTGTCTTATTTGCCTGGTCAGGCTTGGGATGGAGGCTGTTTCCCCCAGGGAGGACAGACCTAGGGCTGCTGGATGTGACCTGCCCTTGAAGCCCAAACATACATGTCTTGGTTCTGGAGGAACCTGTAAGGTGGCGGAGTAATTCTGTAGCCTTGCATTAGGCACGTTGGGAAGTAGCACCATCTAGTGGCAAATCTTAAGTATTGCATGCTTCCGGGGAGTCTTACCAAGAATGCCTCTAATTGGTTACCTCAGGAATGAGCGATCATGGCAATGATTGTCCTTTGGTTTCAAGGCAGTGCTGGACCTGGGCCTTGAGTTCCCATCCCCCTGTCCTGATCAGTGCCTAGGTTTAGGAATATGAAGAGTCCAAACAACTTACATTCAGAAGTTAGGGGATCCCAGCTTGCAAAATCTCAAAAAGTGGGGATGGGCTTTTTCTGTCAGGCACTGTAGTCAATGTGCATAAGTGACCTGCAGGAGGCAGAGTCCAGCTCAGACCTTGTCACTCAGCCCTTAAGGCCCATCTTACGCACTTTTTATTAGTGGCCACCAGAGGCCACTGATGAACAGGTTGTAGGAAGATATTTGGCAAATCTCTCTCAACTCCAGTCACACAGAGCTCATTTTACTTTCCCAAACCATTGCTCCTCATTCAAGAAGTATTTATTGGATACTTATGGGTTAGGCATGATGCTAGGCCCTGGGGATATAGCTATAACCAAGACATACAAGTCCCTACAGCCTACTTGAGGAGACAGACTAATTGCATAATTAGTTTAATTACAGTTGGAACAAGTGTTATGAAGAAGTGTAGGGTGAGAAGCCTACTTATTTAATCAGCTAAGATCTGAAGATGAATAGGGATTAACTAGTTAAAGGCGATAAGAGTGGGAACAGCATTCCATACAAATTGGACAGCTTAGGGAAAAGTCTTGAAACTGGAAGAAGCTACTAGAAAAACCTAAAGAAGACATGTATTGACAGCAACTAAAAGTGAGTGAGGGGGACCTGGTGGTACAGGTAATGGCATAAAACAATGCTGGAGGCTGGGTGGGGTGGCTCACGCCTGTAATCCCAGCACTTCAGGAGACCGAGGCGGATGGATCACCTGAGGTCAGGAGTTTGAGACCAGCCTGGCCAACATGGAGAAACCCTGTCTCTACTAAATATACAAAATTAGTCAGGTGTGGTGGCATATGCTTGTAATCCCAGCTACTTGGGAGACTGAGGCAGGAGAATTGCTTGAACCTGGGAGGTGGAAGTTGCAGTGAGCTGACATCACGCCGTTGCACTCCAGCCTGGGCAACAAGACTGAAACTCTGTCTCAAAACAAAACAAAAAACAATGCTGCAATTGGTAGGAACCAATAATTGGAAGGCCTAGGAGACTGTTGAGATTTATTTATATTATTTATTTATTTTGAACTGGAGTCTCTCTCACTGAGGCTGGACTGCAGTGGCACAACTGTGGCCCACTGCAGCCTGGAACTCCTGGACTCAATCAATCCTGATTTTAAAAATATTTTTAGAGGTAGTGTCGTTATGTTGCCTAGCCTGGTCTTGAACTCCTGGGCTCAAGGGATCCTCCGGTCTTAGCCTCCCAAAGTGCTAGGATTATAGGTGTGAGTCACTGCACCCAGCTCCAGATTTGTTGTGCTTTTTTTTCAATCCTTAATACGATGGGAAATGATGGAAGAGTTTTCAGCAGGAGTAACATGGCATAATTTGTGCCTTGTGGCTGGGCGTGGTGGCTCAAGCCTATAATCCTACTACTTTGGGAGGCTGAAGCAGGCTGATTGCTTGAGCCCAGGGAGTTTGGGACCAGCCTGGGCTTCATGGCAAAATCCTGTCTCGACAAAAAAACACAAAAATTAGCTGGGCATGGTGGCATGCGCCTATAGTACCAGCTAGTTGGGAGGCTGAGGTGAGAGGATCATCTGAGCTCGTGGAGACTGAGGCTACAATTGCACCCCTGCACCCCAGCCTGGGTGACAGAGTGAGACCAGGTCTCAAACAAACAGGGAAAAAAAACACAAAAACGACTCTGGTTCAGTGGAAAGAATGAGTCAGGGGGTAAAAAGTAGGTGGAAGGAAGCATGTTGGAAGTCAGTCTTGTTTCTAGTCCTTTCTTTTTCTCTCTCTCTTTTTTTTGAGATAGAGTCTTACTCTGTTGTCCAGGCTGGAGTGCAATGGCATGATCTCAGCTCACTGCTCCCTCTGCCTCCGAGGTGCAAGCCATTCTCCCGCCTCAGCCTCCTGAAAAGCTGGGATTACAGGCACCTGCTACCAGGCCCGGCTAATTTTTGTATGTTTAGAGGAGACAGTGTTTTACCATGTTGGTCAGGCTGGTCTTGAACTCCTGACCTCGTGATTGTAAGGCTGGCCAAGAGAAAGGAGAATAGACCCAAAGTCAGGCAAGCAAGTTTTATTAACCTGCCAAGCTGCTCTGTAACAATCAGAGGACGCAGCCCCGAGCTTACAAAATGAGGGGTTTATATGGGGTGAGAGTGGCATAAGGGAGTTTTAGGACTGAGGTAATCTATCTGCTTGTAACAGGCACAGAGATAGTTTGTCAACTTGTGACAGACCTACAATACATCATTCTGTGACTTTTGTGGTAGCAGATTTTTTTTTTTTTAAGAAAAAACAAGATTTTTTACAGGTATAACAAACATTTGTTTTCCCTGTCCTCCCCTGAGCTGCCTGGATGGCTGTAATAAGGCTTTGCTTCATTGTAGCACGTGGGGCAGCCTTACTGTGGCACCTAGGTAGGGGTTCAGGAATGCAGCTGCTGAGCAATCAGAATGGGGGGAAGGGGTCAACTTGCACGGAGGGGGTTTTCTGAGGCAGCTTGTCCCTCACAGTGATCTGCCCACTTTGGCGTCCCAAAGTTCTGGGATTACAGGCGTGAGCCAGTACCACATTTTCTTTCTCCATTCATCTGTTGAAGGACGCTTAGGTTACTTGCAAATCTTCTTCCTGGGCTCCAGCAATCCTCCCGCCTCAGCCTCCTAAGTAGCTGAAACCAGAGGCAGGCACCATCTAGCGTGAATTATTATGAATATTTTTTTTTATTTTTGTAGAGATGAGGTCTCCTCATGTTGTTTAGGCTGGGTTTTTTGTTTTCTTGTTTTTTGTGACAGAGTCTCGCTGTCTGTCACCCAGGCTGGAGTACAGTGGCACCATCTTGGCTCATTGCAACCTCCACATCCTGGGTTCAAGTGATTTTCCTTCCTCAGTCTCCTGAGTAGCTGGGATTACAAGTGCTAGCCATGATGTCTGACTAAGTTTTTGTATTTTTGGTAGAGACAGGGTTTTACCATGTTGGCCAGGCTGGTCTTGAACTCCTGACCTCAAGTGATCCACCTGCCTCAGCCTCCAAAAGTGATGGGATTACAGATGTGAGCCACCACACCTGGCCCCACAAGGCTGGTTTTGAACTCCTAGGTTCAAGATTCCTAGGTTCTTAGCCTCCCAAAGTGCTGTGATGACAGGTGTGAGCTGCTGTACCCAGCCGCTTCCAAATCTCTGTGAACAGTGCTGCAACAAACAGAAGTGCAGATCTCTCTTTGATAGACTCATATCCTTTTTTTTAGTTTTTTTAATTTTTTTTTTTTTTTTTTAGAAAAAGAAAAGGAGAAAAGAAACAGCAAAAGAAAGAAAAAAAGAATGAAAGAGAGAAAGGAAGAGGAAGAGAAAGAGGGAGAGAGAACGGGATTCTTGTTTTATTGCCCAGGCTAGAATGCAGTTTAAAAATGGGTATTAAAAAACGCTTTTATGCCAATAATTGTGCTTAACAATGGAGACAGGAAGGAATAGAGGATGAAAATAACAAATAAGCAGCCAACCAATATTTTATTTAAACCTGTGAAATGCTATGCAATTGCTGAGGAGTGATTTACTTCCTATTATGTGGTCACTTTTAAAATAGGTATAATGTGATACTGAGAAAAATGTATGT
>CAUYQU010010829.1:0-22186 GCA_963574635.1 Cheracebus regulus | reverse complement strand
AAATCTCTTCCTCTTTCTTTCTCTTTCATTTTTTTCTTTCTTTTGCAGTTTCTTTCTCCTTTTCTCTCTTTTTCTAAAATCTCTTCCTCTTTCTTTCTCTTTCATTTTTTCTTTCTTTTGCTGTTTCTTTCTCCTTTTCTCTCTTTTTCTATAAAAAAAAAAAAAAAAAAAGCAGAACAATTCCTGGATTTTTGGTTAACGTGTGTTGTCTACGCAGGGGTAAGTCTACGCAGACTTACCCCTCAAAGTTCGAGGAAGCTGAGAGGTCAGAGAAAGAGGCTGACAAATCCAGCTTTTCCGAAATAAATATTGAATAGGGACTTAGGAATGGAAGCTATGTCTGTGTCTTGGGTGGCGTTGAGACAAGTTGTTGGGTCGCTCAGCCATTACCCCCTAAACCCAGGGCTACAGACCACAGAAAAAGGATGGATGCGATTCAGAAGGGGAGTGTAAGACAGTTGCTTAAGGGCAGAACTTGTGGTAAATACAGTAACATCAAGTTAAATACAGTAACATTTAGTAAGTACCTACTCTTACACAGGAACAATAGATAAACTGGAAATCTTAGAGGCCTTTCCAGAACAGGAGTTAATCAGAAGTCAACATGGCAGATTCGCTTCCAAGATGGAGTTGCCTTGACCTCCACATGTGTACCAGAGACTGCTCATGTGATGAGGACAAAAGAGAAAGATTCAAGGAGGAAGGAGAGACATTTTATAATATATTAGTCTGCTCTTAGAGCACTTGATTTTATTTCAGTGGAGATGTATGACCCCAAGACAGAGACTCAGATGACTCCCCAATCAGCAGAATTCTGGGATAAGAAGAGACGGACTTTTTCCAGGATCAAGTGGAGAGCAGAGTAATCTAGAGAAGGGATCCTTGAGCTTGGGTCTCACCAACCCTCAAGGTGTGACTGTTCTCAATCTCCCCTTTTGTAAAATGGGGAAATACCTTCCCTGAATGTGGTATTTATGGGCAGTTGTGAGGGTCAAATGAGGAGTTTGCTTTCAGTCACAGGGGTCTGATATTCTATGTGAGTGGGACCAATGAAGCTTTCAATGATGAGTCTTGCAAGGAGGGCGTTTTTGAAATCAAACTAAGATGATAACCCTGAGAAATAGACTTGGAATTTTTAGCATCTTTCTTATTACACGGTTATAGGCATTGTTCTGACAAGGGTGTCTGTAGCATTTACCAGAATGCCAAAGCAGTCCATGAACCAAAAGAGTCAAGAACTCCTACCCTAGAAGGTCAGTGGAGTGGATGCCCCTGTTAGGTTGCCCCTTAAAGCTTGCCTTTTTGCACCAAGAATTTGGCACCTTAAAATGAAGATATGATTCAGCTGGGCATCTATCAGAAGGATTAGGAGATGTGTGGAGGGGGAATGTGGGAAGATGATGAGGGTGTTAATGGAGGGGGTGGTGGAAAAGGGGCGGCACTGAGAACCTGAGGCTCTTTCTCTCTTGTCCCCATGTTATGAACAGTCTGGTCCACTAAATGCATTTAGTTCCCAACTTCCTAACCATCAAGATACCAAACCGTTTACACAGGCCGCATTGTGTGACAGAATGAAGCATCAGTCACAGGGAGAGATTCTTGACATTAACATCCAAGAGAAAGAAATTGGATATGAAGGCCTTCTCACTGACACATCACCCCACCCATCTCGGAGGTGGCTCTGTCAGATGGGGCTGGCCAGGAAGTGACTGTCCTTCCTTGCTTCCCATGGGTCCCTCCCAAAGCAGAGACTGAGCAGGCAGGGCCTGTGGGGGCTAAGAGCTCTTCCTCAGGCACAGCCTTCTTATCAGCAGGAGGCCTGCTCAGCTGTCTCTCCCGTTCTCCCTCCAGCTCCATCTCTACACCCCTGGAGGGTCTGAAGGCCTGAATAGGAGCTGGGCCCTGACCATGATGTCTGGAGCCCTGGAGCTCCAGGACTGGGGCTGGATGTCAGGTGGGAGAGACTCAGCTATGGCTTCTCAGTTGGGGGACCTCCAGAGGAGCCCCAACGCCGAGTCGGAGCCAGGAGGAAGGCCACAGCTGTCTTGAGTGCTCACAGCCTCCATGCAGGCAGTGATCCAGCTCCAGGCACATTTGCATACCCTGTCTGCATTTCCAGTGCCCACTGGACAAACCCCCAGCTTTCTCAGACACCTCACACCCCACAGGCGTAACACTTACCTCTTCCGGAGACTCATCCCAGCGCCGGTCACGGGCTGCCTTTGTGTCTTCTTCCTCTTCTCCCATCCTCCTCTGCCAGCTTGTTACTAGCTGTATTAGTCTGCTCAGGCTGCCGTGACAAAATACCACAGACTGGGTGGTTTCAACCACTGAAACTTACTTTCTCCTAGTCTTGGACTGTGGAAGTTCAAGGTTAAGGTATCAGCAGAAACGAGTTCCTCCCCTGTTGGCTTGCAGGCAGCTGCCTTCTGTGTCCTCACACAGCCCTTCCTCTCTGCAGCCCTAGGGTCTCTTCCTGGTCTTATAAAGACACCAGCTGCATTGAGTTAGCATGCCACTTTATTACCTCATTTAATCGCAATTCATTCTTTAAAGGCTCCATCTCTAAATACTATCACATTGGGGGTTTAGGGCTTCAACAGATGCATTTCTGGGGGGGGACATAATCCAATCCATAACAGTAGCTGGGTATACAAGGCTGTCCTCAGAAGCAAGTAGGAATCATGGTGTTAGATGTCCTCCAGGGATGGGGAGGAACTAGTTAAAGAGCACACTCCAGCAGAGGACCTTCTGTCCTCCCAGCCAGTCTCCCCATCTGTTTGCTCTCACCTGAAATTCATCCCAAGGGTTTCATGATAATCACCTCAAGCTTTGATCCTAATTAAACTAATTTTAAAGTCACATTTCTTCCCTGGAAGAGGTAGCTATTGGTTCCTTTAGTTTAATAAAATACTAGTCAACCAAGCTGAATCAGAATTCCCTAACCTACCTACATTCCTCCCTTCCCCTCCTGTCTTCCTTCCTATTTCTCTTTTTCTTTCTTTTCCTTTTTTTCTTTTTCTCTTTTTTTGTAGAGACAGGGTCTCATCGTGTTGCCCAGGGTGCTCTCTAACTCCTGGCTTCACACAATCCTCCCACCTTGGTCTCCCCAAGTGTTGAGATTATAGGCGTGAGACACCGTGCCTGGCCGACGGCCCATTTTGATAAAAATATCTTAAAATTACAAAATTACATATGTGAGGGTGGGTTGTGAAATAAAGCGTTTGAAATAGATTCTCTTTGTGGTCACTTTCAGCTCACTGGATAACCTTAAAAGTCATAAGTTGGGTCGGAATCTCAGGAGTCAGATCTCCAAATAGCTCATCCCAAGAACTTCCAGCAGAGGGCACCAAGGGACCGTGAGCACTGGTTCTATAACATTCCCCTGGCGTCAGACGAAACACCCTCACCTTCCACGTCAGGTGGAACTAGAACAAATCTTCCTTCGCTATCTGTGGCTCAGGAATGTTGTGCCCAGGCCACACACGGTGGCTCACGCCTGTAATCCCAACACTTTGGGAGGCCAAGGTGGGGGGATCGCTTTAGCTTGGGAGTTCTAGACCAACCAGCCTGGGCAACATAGTGAGACCCTGACTCTACAAAAAATAGAATATTATCTGGGCATAATGGTACACACCTGTAGTCCCAGCTACTTAGGAAGTTGAGCTGGGAGGATCACAGGAGACCAGGATGTTGAGGCTGCAGAAAGCTAAGATTGCACCACTGCACTTCAGCCTGGGTGACACAGTGAGACCATCTCTTAAAAAAAACAGAATGGCATGCACTTACAGAAAATGAGATTCTGAGCCAGTCAATGATTTGTCTCCAGGAAACCGACAATTAAATAGGAGAGAAACCCAAAGTTTCTTCCAAAATTACATTTATTTTTCTCAATTCAGAAAGTCTCAAGACCAAAATTTAATGTTTAATGTTTTCATTTACATTTGGCTTTATCCCAAAAAGGGTTTAAGGCAGTGTCACCAAGTTACCAGGTCTCTATTTTACCCTATTTACACAAGAAGAAGGAGACTCAAGTCTGTTCGTATTTGCCCCAGGGAAGAGGCTCTATTTAGTGACAGGCATTTGACTATTTGACTTAGTGTTTGCCAAAATGAAGTAAGGGGGATTTGGTCCAGGGCTGAGGACAGATCCACTGAGAATGAAAACATAATAACCTTGAAGTGATTCCAGTAGCAAAAAATGATCAGTGAAAGATTTTCTGAGAGCAAGCAGGAATAAGGAGGCTAGTACTTAGGACCAGTTTGTCATTCACAATGTCCTAACGCTCGGCCAAGCCACTTCCCCTCTCTGAGAATCATTTTCCTCTTCTGTACACCATGTCAGATATGGGAATCTGAGGGGGACTTCATGGCTTTGCAGGCAAAAAAGCTCACACGTGTTTTTTGCATTGCGCCTGTGTGAGACATAGGTGTTTTGGGAGTGAGGGGAGGCCTTGGAAGGGAACTCCTATTGCTAATGATATTTAAGAGGTGACTTTGTGTGGGAACCGCCACTCAATCCTTCCTGTCTGCACATTGTATTTCCAGCCTCAGCCCCTCAGAACAAGGAAGGGAGACCAGAGGGTTGTTTTCATGGTGTCTATCCTGGAACTCTCTGTCAGTGAAAGCCGGGAGGGGCCAAAGGCACCTGCTCCGGGCTCCTCTGCACAGCCCTGACTACCCTGAGCACCTCATGCTTACTTGATGAGATCCAGTCTGGAGTATCAGACCAGCCTGTGTCCCATCCCTGAGGAAGTACACGCCCCTTCAATCCCCACTGGGGGCACCATTTTAAGTCTGCTTAGAAAGAAACAAACACACAGAGTATCAGGCAAACATAAATTCTTTTGGCTTTAATCTTTACTTTCAATCCCAAACAGTCTTGTTTTTTTTTTCCATTACAAAAGCACTAAACAAACACAGACAGGAGAGGAAACTGACATTTGCAAATGACGTAGCTTCAACAGGCATCTCAACAGCCCCATCACCAACACCTGTGTGCAAGTCATAGCCAACAGGCAGAAAAGTCTCAGGACTCAGAACTACACCATAAATGCAGGATCTTTTTATTTCATAGAAAAATGATCAGTATGAAAAAAGCCAAACTGTATGCTGGTTTTACACACTCTGATCCTTCCTGACAGTCTTCTTGTCTGGCCAGGCCGGCGGCCCAGCACTCCTGGAAGGGAGAGGCAGCCCAGCATCTGAGTATTTCACTGGGACAACAAGCTGCATGTGGCAGGGAAAGCTGAGAGCGCCAAGGTCCCCTTGCTTTATCCCAAGCTCAGAGGGATGCAGCCTGGCGTGGCTCTGGTCTAGCAGCCAGGTGACGGCCAGGCACCTTCCTGTGCAGGCAGTGGGGGCTCCTGGCCCAGGCTCACCAGAAGGTCTTCTGCGTGGTGCCTACCTAGGGAGCTGTGATCAAGTCGAGCAGCCGTGCAAGGCCTTTCAGTCTGACTTTTTCATTAGTTCCTCCCTCCAGCCCCTTGGAGAAGGAAACATCAGTCCACAGTGCCATTGTAGGATTTGTTGAACTTGTTGAAGGTGAAGTCCACAGTGTGCGTGGAGATGGGCTTTCTGTACAGTGGGTTTGAAGCCTACAGAACACAGCAGGGAAGAGGATGAGGATACATGTTAGCTCACACACACAAACCAACAGACGCAGGCCCTCAAAACCCTTCCCAGGTCAACTCCCCCGTGACAGCAGCAGGCAAAGCACTCAGATGGGAGGAGACGGCCGTGGGCTCCAGGACAGCTCTGTGTCCCCTGGGAAAGACCTCGCCTTCTCTAAGCTTCCACTCTCCACCTCTGGAAGGAGGAGTTGAGTCAGAAGGTCTCTGAAGTCTTTTCCAGCTTTTACAGAAACCAAGCCCGGAATTCAAAGGGCACTGACTCTGCACTCAGTCCTTTGGGTGTTTGCGGTCAGCCTGGGGTGACCAGACTGCAGGTGTGTGTATTGTAATGGACCGCAAGAATCTGAGCTCCTTTGCTGTGGGTCTGTGGTCTCTCTGAGACTGGTCAGACTCTTCCCGCCAAAGCATGCTCAGCGCCTCTGCCCCTATGACCCTCCTGACCTGGGTCTAGAACAGGGATCTGTGTGGGGCCCTTTGCACTGGGGCTGTGCAGTTCTCTCTGTCCAGAACTGGGCACAGCCTTTCTGGTGTTGATTTTTTGTTTTTAATGCCAAAGACATTAGTGAGCCTCTATGGCTAACGTAGCACTGAATTCAGCCATGCCTCTAAGCCTGAAGTCCCCTCTGCTTCCAATTTTCCACAGGCTTACCATTTCATAGCGGGCCCTGGATCGCTCGCTCTGGAACTTGGCAAACTCTCTCCGGTCGTGGATGGTGACAAGCAGCTTCCAGATAGCCAGGAGTGCAAGCCCAACCAGGAGGATGCTGCCGACCACAGCCAGGAGGATGGTCATGGCGTTGGGGGTGTTTCCACACTCTGGGGGGACCAGAAGCATGGTAAGCAATGCCACCAGCATCCCCAAGCCCCTCCCACCCCCCAACAGCAGGCATTTCAGAGATGAAAGTTGCGCCCCTCTCAAAGGATTCCCCTCGGCTCTCACTTAGATCCTCACATTGCTTCTGGGAGACATGGGCAGGAAGGTTCCCCCAGTGTACAGAAAATGAAAGAGTCAAAAGGGACAGTGACTGTTCCAAAGTCACACAGCAAGTGTGGCGAAGTCTAGTTGAGAGTCCAGGGGCACGGCTGCCTTTCCCCTCATGGGCAGTGCCCACGCCCAACCTGGCCCAGTCTCCAGTGTGGGATGCTAGACCCGCTCAGCTTTCACGTACATGGTTCTAGGAGCAGAGTGAGCAGGCAGAAGGTACCATGAAGCCACTTCCACAAGGTCTGGGCTGGGGGCCAACATCTGTAAGCCTTTAGTGTGGAGTCCCTTGGAGCAAATGTGCTTATTTTCAAAGAACCGCAGAGACAGCATTGGACGCAAAGCCTCATTCTTACAGGAGTGCATCCTAGGCTGGTACCACACTTCTGCCTCTGTTCTCAGGAAGGCACATTATGTGGTTGGGCCCAATTTGGAAAAATAGTTTGTAGCAATGTGAAGTGAAGAGAGGAAATCTTTTTCTGCTCCACCCCTGCCTTCTCACCCCCAAGAAGAATGTAAGGGATGATATTAGAAATTCCAATTACTCCAAGGCAAAGGCTGCTGGTCGCTGGGTCCAAGCAGAGGCAGAATGTTGGTATCTGGATCAAAGCTTGACCTCTGCAGTGGTTATGGGAGCTGAGCATGGCAGCAGCAGGAATGTGGAACCGACCGCTCCACTGTCCTCAGAATCCACACTGAGAAGCAGCGGCAGCCCAGCCTGGACTGTGTGTGGAGCTGGATGCTCCATGACCTGAGTAGGCCCTGCCCAGCCCTGGTGGTCCAGACACCCTGCACCCTCCCTGCGGAACACAGCAGCTCCTTGCTGCCTTTGGCTGTGCAGGGTAGGTTTGTTCTGTGGTTACTTTCACCTCTGTGCTCCTCCAAGATGAGATCCTCCCCAGGGACAGGGCCCTATCCTTCCATAACTCCCATTGCCCTGACTCATGCCCCCCTACAGCTTTGCCCCAAAATGGGCCCCCAGCTGCACATTCATCTTTCTTTTAAACTCTAGGAGTAGAGCAGCAGTGACCTTAGATCTGATCTTCAGGAGAAACTGTACTGGTTAGGTGCAGTGGCTCAAACCTGTAATCCTGGCCCTTTGGGAGGCCGAGGCAGGTGGATTGCTTGAGCCCAGGGGTTCGAGACCAGCCTGGGCAACATGGCGAAAACCTGTCTCTACCAAAAAAATACAAAAATTAACCCGGTGTGGTGGTACATGCCTATAGTCCCAGCTGTTCAGGAGGCTGAGGTGGGAGGATCACCTGAACCCAAGGAGGCTGAGGCTACAGTGAGCTGTGATGGCACCACTGCACTTTAGCCTGGGTGATAGGGTGACAGCCTGTCTCAAAAAAAAAAAAAAAAAAAAGAAGAAGAAGAAAGAAAGAAAAGAAAAGAAAAATAAGAAATTGTATCCCTCCTCTCCCTGGAGTTTGTAAAGACCAGTGAGGAGAGAATGGGCAGGGGCCCCAGAGCAGGGAATGGCATCAGAGATCAGAACTGAGAGCTGGCAGAGTGACCCAAGCCCCTCACAGCCCTCACCCACCTGGCTCCCTGAGAACCGTAAGGCTGGACTTCCCACTGGGGAGCTCCGCGTAGGTGAACATCATGACGCAGTCCTTGGGGGTTTTGTAGAAACAAAGCACAGCCTCCTGGTCATCTTTCACTGGAAGAAAACCAAGAGGGAAATGGCCTGAGTCTCTGAGCAGCCCAGAGCCGCTGCTAGTCAAGGCGGGGAGCTGAGCACCTCGAAGAAGGAAGAGTTGTTAAGGGGAGGCTGGCCTTTGAAGATGAGTTCAGGTTTCTCACACCAAGAACGCAGGCCCAGGGCTGCATTTAGATGGCTTTGGGGACATGTGGAACATATTAGAGGATCTCCAAGCCTCTGAAGTGTTTCTCAGGGGTGATATGAAATAACAGAAGGTTTTAATGGTTTCAGGGTGGGGTTGGGTGAATGGATTGGCCACAGAAATTAAAGGGATAAAGAAAGAAAGAGCCATCCCAGCCCACTTTGAGGCTTGAGTGAGGCTTCACAGTTGGGAAACAGGCCAGGCCATTTGGGGCTGAGAGCTGGCCACAGAGGCCAAGAAGCAGCAACTCTTTCCTGGGATGCAAAATCAAAAAGAACCACAGGGCGATGAGGACAGCAGGTGAGAGGCTGGTGCCCACCGTGGTGCCCACGCCTGTAGATAAAGTGAGCCAGGGTGGAGGTCAGCCCCAGATGACGCCCAGCCTCCCTTCTCAGTATGAAGAAGCCCCTTCCTTGAGCTGCCTCAGCAACTCCCCGCCCCCTCGCTCCATTCACCACCTTCCCCTGTCCAGGCATTACCTGCAATCTAAGGCTCCCCGGGAGAGAGTTAGCAGGTTGTTTTTTAAGGAGGGAAAGGAACTAGGGGAAGTGCAAAGAGAAGTGAGGGGTTAGGAAATGTGGCAGCGATGGCAATGGAACTGGGGAGCAACAGAAGGCGAACACCAGGACGAGAAATGCTTTCTAGGTCTTGCCTTTTTAACCTTGATGCTTGAAGGAGCTGTAACCTGGAAGCAGACGGATTAGTGTGGTTATCAGATATGAAAGCCTGAACTTCCCATCTCAGCTCTCTTCTGGGCTGGGTAAGAGTGAGCATGTGAGTGTGTGTGTATGAAAAAAACCTGGAAGAAGGAAGATTAAGGGTAAATGATGGATTGGAACATAAACTTTCTCTGCTGCTCTGTCTCAGAGGGCTGGGATGGGAAGCAGCTGTGCATGAGTGGCCGTCACTGCTGTGAATGAGGCGAACCAGGGGAACCAGTCCTTGGGCCACAGGAAGACATCCTTTCCTTCTCTGACCATGTGTGCCTAGTTAGGGGCAACCAGCCAGGTCTGCAGGCAGAACCTGAGGTCGGCCAGGCCCTGAGCTGCAAGACAGAAGCCGGGGCAGGAAGACAGGCGTGTGAGGAACCAGACGGGTCCACTCCCCACAGTCTCCTAAGGAGACAGACAACACCTGGCACACAGTAGGCACTCAGTGAATATGTGTTGGGTGTATATACATAGCTCAGATACTGAGAAGCAGCCGGGCATGATAGCTTACATCTGAATGGCAGCATTTTAGGAGGTCGAGGCAGATGGATTGCTTAACCCTAGGAGTTTGAGATCAGCCTGGGCAACATGGTGAAACCCTGTCTCTATAAAAAATACAAAAATTAACCAGGCATGGTGGCACATGCCTGTGGTCCCAGCTACTTGGGAGGCTGAGGCAAGAGGTTTGCTTGAGCTCAGGAAATTGAGACTTCAGTGAGCTATGATGGTGCCACTGCACTCCAACCTGGGTGACAGAGACCCTGTCTCAAAGACAAAAATCCCTCAGAAGCCATGACTGTAGTCAGTCAAAACCAGGGATGTGGGAACAAGGAAGTCTACAAAAGACGTAAGTTAGGACCAAGACAGACAGGCAGCTGGGAGCCAGGAGTCTGCAGAACCAGAGATGAAGACGGGGGAAGCCCGCCCATGAGGGGAGCTTGAGATGCAGATTTTCTTTCAAGGTGCATAATTTCCCCCCACCATTCAAAACACTTTAAAGTGTACAATCAGTCGTTTTACTGAACTCACAATGTTGTGTAACCATTCCCACTAATTCTGGAGTATTTCCATCACTCTAGAAAGAAACCCACACCTGTTAGCAGTCAATCCCCATTTTCCCTTCCCCTTAGCAGCAGGCCCCCACTAACCTACTTTCTGTCTCCATGGCTTTCCCTATGTTGGACATTTCCTATGAACAGAACCATAGAATACATGGCTTCTTTCCCTCCGCACTGTTGTCAGGCCTCATGGTGCCGTGGCATGTATCAGTACTTCACACGTATCAGTACCTCTTCGTGGTCAATAGTGTCCACCATATAGATAGACCGCACTTGTTTTCTTTCCCATTCATCAGTTGATGGACATTTGGTTCGTTTCTACCTCTTGGCTATTGTGAATAACGCTGCTGTGAACATTTCTGACACGTTTTTAAGTGGACATATGGACCTAATTCTGTAGGCTGTATACCTCGGAGTGGAATTGGTACCACTGTATGGTGATTCTGTGTTTGACTTTTTTAGGAAACTGCCAAACTGCTTTCCAAAGTCTGCACCATTCTACATCCCCGTCAGGTGAGGATGAAGTTTCCAGCACCAGGTCCTCATGGGGAGCCCACAGTTATGCCCAGGAAGCCTGGGCGGTGCCTCCTGACTCAAGGCTAAAACCACCCTCCTCAGGGAGGAGAGAAACCACGGCTGCCCAGGTGGCGGCGGCACACTCACCGATGGTGTCTACCCATGTGATCACCTCGTCCCTGCACAGGCTGTGGCAGGTCTGGTTGTCGGGTTTTCTGGAGTGGAGCAGCAGGCACTCGACGCAATCTCTTTGGAAAAGAGGAAAGAAAGGTGGGGGTCAGATAATGCAGAACAGCCCCACACCTGTCCCTGAGCTCCGGACAGTGCAGGACCTGGGAAGGCTTTAACTTCTTTCCAGTCGCAAATGTTGAGCTTCAGGGAATGTTTCTGCTCTGCCTTTCTTGTTATGTGGGGAAGCCCAAGTGTTCTTGGAGGAACACGTGTGAGTTTAGTGGCATGTCTTGTCTATGT
Organism: Cheracebus regulus; assembly: GCA_963574635.1. Classification (NCBI taxonomy): domain Eukaryota; kingdom Metazoa; phylum Chordata; class Mammalia; order Primates; family Pitheciidae; genus Cheracebus; species Cheracebus regulus. Next base: position 10,970 of record CAUYQU010010829.1, on the reverse strand, counting down.
GTAAAGTTGCAGACCTTTCAAATTCTGACACCAGGAGCCAAATCCATCTGCACTCCGGTCCATCTAATGGTTGGTGAGGAGTCTGCTCCAAGCCAGAGGTTTCTGGGTGATAAAACAGTATTCCTGGCCTCCCAGAGGTCATCACACTCCCATGGCCAGAGCTCGATGCCCCACATTGTCCCAGTTCCCCACATCCTCCCCTGGTCATCACCCAGGGCAGGGATCTCAACCTTCCTGCATGTTCAACTCTCCAGGGAGCTATCAAGAGAAATTCCCAGGGCCTGGGCCAACCACACCTCCAGGGCCTGGCTTCCTGGGCAATTCTGATGCATGTTGAGGGCTGAGAACCATTGCCCTGGAGAGCATCGGGCTCAGCCCCCTTCTCCCTCTTGGACGGAGCCCACCTGCCAGGCCCCCCGGGGCTCTGCTGCCCACGTACCTGTGAATCAGTCTACACTAGGCTCTGGCACAGGCTCTGGGGTGCTTACTTCCTCCCAGGGAACGCTTGTTCTTTAACAGGGCCTCCTCTAGAAAATGGGTGACAGCCAAAAAGTGACACCTTGAGCCCCTCTCCTCCTACCTCAGCCTGACAGTTTCAATCAGATAGCGGGTGAAAATGCTTAACTACCACATTCAAGTAAGTGGTCATTATTATACGTATATCATCAAAACCAAGTTCTAGACATTCTCCCTCTGTAGTAGGAGACCTCCTGGAGAACTGGATTCCTGAGGTCATAGGGTGGGGAGCTAAGCTGTGGCTGAGGGGCTATAAAGCTGAGGTGCAAGGGGAGAGGTCCCTGGCTCCTCTGGTGGCTGGGGGATGGGGCTATAGGATGGTGAGCACGAAGCTCCAGGGAGGAGTGGGCTGCAGCATGTTGCTCTTAGGGACTTTGTGATGCAGTGGTGACTGGTGGCCTTCAAGGAGGGTGAGACCCCAGGAGAGGCCCATAGAAAACTGGGTCAGGACTCAAGAGCCAGGTGTGCTGGGGAGGCCACCAGAGTACAGGGGGTGACCTCAGAACCTCAGCTACACGAGGGACAGCTGCTGTTTCCACAGGCCTGTGGGGACCCAAGGGGCTGTGTGTCTGGAAAGGTCTCTGGCAAAAATATAGAGGGATGTGCAACTGCAATGTGGTGCCTTTATCGTCACCTGTTTCTTAACTCTGTGGGATTCAGAGGCCAGCTACTAAAATGTTTCCAGTGCAGAAACTGTGAAGTAGAAGAGCAGAGCTGGATGGAAGCTCTGAGACCATTTCATTAAATCTCCTTTGTTTTATGGAGGAGGACTTGAGGTTCTGCAGCCAGGTGCCCCACCTCACATACTAGGCCTCCTAAGAGGTTCTGATATGCTGAAGAACTCAACTATCCCTGACTTGTCCACAAAATCCCACTCTCCTGGGACTAATTTATGGAAACATTCTGAAGTTAGAAACAAGATGGTAACTAACTCTCCCACAGTGACAGCCCTGGAGGGCAGGCAGCTGAGACCTGGCTGGGGGCCAGGAAGGGGTGGCTCCAGCTTCAGTCATTCATGCTGACCCAGCTGCACCCCCAACCCCCACCAGCCTCCCAGATTAGCACAGGGCTAAGAGGGCTGCTTCCGCTCCCAGCCAGGATTCTCTGTCCCTGCCGCCTGATTCTCTGTTATTAAACCACAGCTCCAGGCCGCTTCCAGGAAACACTCCCTAAGTATCCATGTGAACATATCAGTCTGACTTGTATGCCCCATGTTCTGGTCGAAACTTGTAATATATTGTAGTCATGTACTAAAATAAGCCTGCTCTTTAAAAAAATTAAGTTTAGAGAGACTTTGCCTCGAGAGCAGGTTAATTGAAATCAGCTGGGGCTGAGTGTGCACTCACCCAAAGTGAACAGTGTGGTTGGTTAGATCCAGAAAATGAAGACTGGCTACCCTGAAACCTCCGGAAAAAAAGGACATAGGACATTCAAAACCTGGTGGCTCTTCATAAGCAGCGAGTAGAAAAAACACGGATGTAAGTCACCATCAAAAGGACTTTGTTTTTTAAAAACAAGTTTCAAATAGGCTGTGAAAGAGACAGAGGGTCAGTATGGCCCAGAGACAAATAAGAAGGAATAGTAGGTTGGGGGCAATGGCTCACACCTGTAATCCCAACACTTTGAGAGGCTGAGGTGGGAGGATCGCTTGAGCCCAAGAGTTCAAGGCTGCAGTGAGCTGTGATGGTGCCACTGCATTCCAGCCTGGGTGAGACCCTGGCTCAAAAAAAAAAGATAAAAAGAAGGAATTGTGATAGTCCCTTATGGCATCTCTTTGCTCTCCTTGCTCCCTTGACATTGTGTAATAAATAATACATTATTAAGTCTATGTCTTCTCGGAAACAAATGCTTTAAACATTTAAAGCTAGAGCTGTTTCCCTCTGGGCCTTTCAGCTAACCTAAAGCCAATCCTCCACTGCCTGCTGCTCCATAGGAAGGCAAGGCTTGTTTAATGGGTTCCACGTGTGTTGTCCTAGCTTGGCCCCTACTCCCCATTAACCTAGTGTGCCCCAAGGACTGGGAGCAGAGACTTAAAAAGGTTCTGCTGCTGGCTGCTGGAGGTGGGGGCACCTCCCTCGGGCACAAAACGTGGCTAATGGCTGACTCCATGCTGAGAGGGCCACAGCTTTCTGGGCTCCAGATCCAGGATCCTAACCTTCTTCAGGCTGTTTCTACTTGGATCTGTTTTTTCTCTGCTCTTAGCAGGTCTGAAGCAGATCTGTTTTTTTTCCTTCCTTACCCTCCCCTATCCCCTCCAATTAAACACATTAAAACTCAGCCCTGTCCATCTTGTCCTTCCATCTGCAGCCAGCTTTCAATTACCCATGCCTGGGTTATTTATGGCAAATGTCCAACCAGGGGTTCTGCCACCCAGAACGTTTCTGAGCACAGACTGACCAGCAGCCACTGCAGGCGCAGAGAGCATGAACTCATTTCATTATCAGCCCGGGCCAGACATTTGGAAGGGAAATCTGCCAAGAGAAAATCACAGATGCGTTCCTCAGCCAAAGAGAAGCGATGTTTGTATTATGATTTGTTTCTGATCCTCTGTGTCCCTGCCCCCTTAGCATGGATAATGATGACACAGCTGTTTCTCCAGCAAACTCCAAGAGCAAATGTCACTTCTGCTTTCCAGGGGCATCACTCTGTAATTCCCTCTCATTTGCACTCTGGTGGAGCATGCAGGGCTGGGCAGGAGGAGGTCAGTGCAGCTATGGGAGGCTGTGGCTGAGTCAGCGAAGGCGGGGGCCCGGGTCTAGACAATCTCTGCATTCAGTAGCAGTACAGAGCCCACGTTCTATTATCTATAGAAATGGAGCGGAAAATTTAAAAGCCATTGCAGTGGTTTCTGGCATGCCTTATCTAGGTCGGGTGCCTTTCTCTCCAATTTATCTTCTTATTATTATTTATTTTTATTTTTTTGAGATGGAGTTTCACTCTGTTGCCCAGGCTGGAGTGCAGTGGCATGATCTTGCAATCTCTGACTCCCAGGTTCAAGCCATTTGCCTGCCTTAGCCTCAGGAGCAGCTGGGATTACAGGCATGCACCACCGCACCCAGCTAATTTTTGTATTTTTAGTAGAGAAGGGGTTTCACTATGTTGGCCAGGCTGGCCTCAAACTCCTAACCTTAAGAGATCCACCCGCCTTGGCCTCCCACGGTACTGGGATCACAGGTGTGAGCACCTGGCCCCTCTCCAATTTACTTTCTGATGACATTTTGTCAGCATTTTCCATTGGGGTTCTGTGAAACACTGTTTGGGAGATATCAGTGTGGGGTATTCAATTCATTTGAAAAAAGATGCACACTTGTGAAAGTATTCTCCTGGGAAAGCACACAATAATGCACTCAAGGCTCTGAGAAGGTGCTATTTTTGGTGCAACACCAGCTTAATTTCATTTAACTCTGTGATCTTGTAATTTCTAAAGATGTTTAGGAACAGAGTAGCAGTTTTGTATTTCTTGTTCTGTTTTTGTTTTCTTACAAAACTCTTACGGAACCAGTGTCTGAAAGCCAGTTTCAGTTACTGTTAGTAAGAGTGCCGCTCCCCAGTGAGGCTGGCTGAGTGGGAGATTCCGGAGGTGGGGAGTGGAGGCTGGCTGGCCCTGAGGACCGCTGGCTGGACCACAGGCCTGGCCTGGGTGAGAAGTAGGGTGGGGCTGTTGGTGGAACCAGTACCTCTTGGTGCTGCATGCATCCGGGCAGGTGGGGCACTTCTCACACATCTCCCCGAAGGCCCCCGGCTCCGTGCACTGGCACTGCCCACAGAGACAGTGCCCACGGTCGCTGCAGATCTGGCCATCTTTGCCCTGGCATGTGCTGATGTCTGTTGAGCAGTTACAGTTGTCCCCGATGTAACCTGCGTGGCACTTGCATTCCCCGCAGTGACACTCGCCATGGCCTAAAAGGATACATGTGGCACATCAGCGCCTGCTCACCTTTCCACACAAACACATAACCATCTGGCGCCCCACCTGCCAGGACTGGGATTCAGCAGAGGATGGAACACCAATTCTGCCCTCAGAGCCTATTTGGGGAGATAGAGGGCCTAGAGCTGGCATGAAGGGACAGCAGAGGACCTTGGCAGCTGGTGTAGCCAGGCTGGGTCTAGACTGGTGCTCCAGGTTGGTCCAGAACTTGGCCAAGTTGGGCCACAGGGCCAGGACCCAGGGGAGCTTCCTCCTGCCTCAGCTGTATGAATAATGGCCCCCAACTACGTTACCACTCCAATCCCCAGAATGTCAATGTTACCTTATAGCACAAAAGAGCTTTCACAGATGAGATTAAGGGTTCTGAGATACGGGAGTCTCCTGGATTGTCTCTGTGGGCCCTAAATGTAATCACCAAGGTTCTTCTGAGAGGGAGCGAGGGAGACCGAAGGAGACTGGACTACAGAGGAAGGTGGCAATGGGACAACAGAAGCATGATGCTGGCTGCTGGCCTGAAGATGGGGAGGATGCCAAGAGCCAAGGAATGCAAGGAATGCAGTGCTGGAGGCTGGAAAGGCCAGGAAGCGAATGTTCCCTGGGAACCTCAGAGGGAATGCAGCCCTGCTGACACCTCCACACTAGCCCAGTGAAAATGATTTCAGGCTTCTGACCTCCAGAACTGTAAGAGAATAAATCTGTGTTGCTTTGTCACTAAATCTACAGTCATCTGTTACAGCCACAGCAGAAAACAGTTGTTCTCCCTGAGTCCTGGTTAGAAGCTGAATTCCTGCTCAGGGACCCGAAGCCCAGAAATGGATGATTTAGGACCAGATGCTGAGAACAGGAGCAGCAGCAGCTAACACTCACCAGTGCTTCCTATATGAGTACCTTACACATAGAAATGAGATGAATCTGCACAGCGACTTATGGGGCAGGCATTATTGTCCTTGTTATATGAGGGGTGAAACCAAGACCCAGAAAGATGAAGCAGTGGTTGACAGTCATACAGCTAGTGGCAGCAGAGCCAGGACTTGAACCCAGAGACTGACTCCAGAGTCCATGGTCTAAATCCCAGGATCCACAGCCTCCTATGAGCACACTCAGCCAGGATGAGAACCTGCGGGGGGATGTCCTGGTCTTTCCTTGCAGGGAGTCCTCTCCATAGCCTGCAAGGGTGGAGAGGCAGACACTGTCCCAAAGGTGTGAGGGGCAGGAGTATCACTTGGCTTAGCGGAATATGTGTGTGTCACACTCATGTGTCTGAGTGTGGGTATAAGTGTGTGAGTGCAAGTGTTTGAGGAAGTATTTGAGTGTGTTTGAGTGCAAGTGTGCATGAGTGTGTGTGTGTTGAAGTGTGAGTCTGAGGCTGCATGAGTGTGTTGGAGTGCAAGTATGTGTGAGTGGGTGTGTGAGTCTCAGTGTGAGAGTCTGAGTGTGTATGTTGGAGTGCAAGTGTGTGTGAGTCTATTTCCGTGTGAGAGTCTGAGTGTGTATGTTGCAGTGTGAGTGTGTGTGAGGGTGTGTGTGTGAGAGTCTATTTCAGGGTGAGAGTCTGTGTGTATGTTGGAGTGTGTGTGTGAGAGTGTGTTGGAGTGTGTTTGTGTTGGAGTGTGAGCATGCTGGACTGTGGAAAGACTAGATAGCGCCGTCTTCCAAGGGACCAAGGGCCTGACAGTGTATTCTCCATTTTCTACGTAGTCAGAGGCAGAACACAGTGCTACAATTGGGACTTTTAAAAAAATCAACTTTGTATTATTTTTTTCCCTAATACCATTATGTGAAGGCTGATATTAATACAACTAATAGTTTCATTTGCTGAGCACCACCCATAAACTCCTGGGTGCCTGGAAAGGCAGGGTGGGGAGTCCTTGCATTTTACTACCATATCTGAGTCAGTTACCCGGCTTGTTAACTGGATCCCAGCACCTTCCCTGGAACCACCAATGTGTGTGACCCACAAAATAATGTAGGTCAGGACTCAACTCCAGAAAGCCTCTTCACCTGCCACTTAACTTCCTGCCCTTGCTTTCCCTGGTTCTGTCCACTCTCTGGTGTCCAGAACCTGCAGGCGGCAGGGAGACCATCTGGACAGCCAAGCCTCCCAACCCTCCTGTGCTCAGACAGCCTCTCGCTTATCCAGGAGGCTCAGAGCCACAGCAAATGTGTGCTGAGCAGGTGCCCTCCCATGTCACAGGCAGTGCTGAGACAGATGGCAAGCCCTCCAGCAGAGGCGAGGAAAGCCAGACTCGGACCTGGAAGCGGCTGTGGAATGCAGTCTTAACTGCGTAGATGCGGGAATACGGGGGGTAAGCCACTGGAAGGGGCAGTGCCCAGCTGCTCCAGGTTCCATAGCGGAGGCTGGGGGAATGGACAGCACCAGCTCATCCTCGGGAGGGAGAGGGTAGCCCTGCCCCTCCTCTCCACCTGTCTGGGACCAGCACTACCTCTGAGCCTTGGCAGCAGGAACTCCCCACAGGGAGTCTTCACAGGTGAAATGGATCCAATCCACACACCTCCCTCACTCTCTGGTCTCAGGGACCACATTGGCCAAGAGCCTGGTTTCAATGAAAATAGCTCACTGTCAGGGTATCATTTCCCCCCCAACATTTTATTAGGAAAACTTCCAAACCTGCAGCAAAGTTGAAAGGATTGTGCAGCGCACATACCTCTCCTCCCCACCTAGACCTTCCCTTCACACGTGACACGCTGCTTCACTGCATACCTATCCACCTGTCTGTCTGCCCATCCACCAGTCACATTTTTAAAGATGCATTATGCATTACAAAATGAATTGCAGACACTGGTGCATGCCAGGGGTAGACTTAATCCTGCTCTGGAATGCTCCAGTGGCTTGTCTATCACACCATCCCATAAACACAAACATACAAAAAGTAAGAGGCATGCTCAGTGCTATATTCCCAAGCAACAAAGATGGCACAGAGGCCAGGCAGGTGTTGTTTTCTTCCCTACTCTAATTATTGTTGGCAGCACCATAAAATTTCCAAATATAATATGGCACAATGTGCCAAAGTATCAAGGGTTTGGAGAGGAGGTAACCTATTCTTTTGCTGAAGGGCCTGGGTGTGGGGTGAGGCATGTGTGCTGAGGTAACTGGCCTTCCGTGTGAAAAGGCCTGCTGACTGCAGAGGGGCAGCGAGCCAGCCAGGGTGCCTGCTGCTCTGCACTCCCCAGGGATGGCTGAGGGGTGGGGAAGCCTAGCCACCTTGGGTATGTCTGATAACTTGCAGGCCTGAGAGTTCCACAGTCCAGCCCAAGGTCAAGGCGGTTGAGTGTGCCCCCAACCTAGGGCTTAAGAAGAGGAGTTAGGAGTCAAGGGTAGGAGAGGGTGGGAGCTGGTGACTCACCAGAGGTCACCACCATTCCTTGGAGAGGGACAGGACCCACAGCTAGAGCTACTGGCCATTCCTGAAAGCTTCCAACCACCCTTGAGCCCAGCCAGGAGCAGCCAGAAAAGCAGCAATGTGCAGGGCCCAGCCCGCTTCTGGGGATGAGCCAGTGGGAGCTGTGGAGGGGCTGTGGGACATCAGAAAATCTTCATCTACATGGCTTTTTGGTCTCCAATATCTGATGACTACAAAGCAAAGCCCTGGCCAGCCAAACCAGAAAATAAGCCTCAGGCTTCACACTTGGAATTGCTGAAGGCGCCAGAATACTTGTTCTTCGTGACTCTGATAATAGTCCCAGTTGAGTTTATCTTGGGTACTTCCCTGCCTTTCAGAGACAGCCTAAAGCAGCGATGGCAAAGACTCTGCACAACTCCTTCTCCACACTTGTGGCAGACATCGCTGTCTCCTCACAGGAGTCTTCTCCAAGGGGCATGGGATTGGCCTCAGAATCCTCAACACAGTCCTCCAAGTAGGTTCTACCAAGTGGTGGGAGCTGGCCCTCAAGTCACAACTACCAGCCACCTTGGATTCAGGCTTCCAAGACTCCTTTAGAAAGCCTGACCCACACAGACAGTCAAAAGCCACAGAGGCCTGGTCACATTTTATCCTAATCCAAATGTCTCAGCTCCTGCAGTTGGGCTTCAACCTGCATGCTCAGAGATTGCTGGCATCTTCTGGTCAGCCCGGCCTCTCCTAATGCCCTAGGAGGAACATGTGTCATTAAAACGACCAGGGTTATTTGGACCTGTCCCAAGGATCAATAACCTATCAATCACCATCACGAGGATTTGGAATAACATCCTGGCTGACAGTGTTCAGAGGACCTCCATCAAAACAAAGCTAATGTCTACCTCGGCAAAGTGAGTTGAATTTAATGATGTCCACAGAAAAAATATTTTCATTACAAATAGATAGGGATATTGAAGGATGTGTGAAATCCCTGTGCAAGCTGTGAATTGCTACACATGCAAGTTATTATTAGTACCTTTGTTACAATGATCGATGGCCAAATGGACAGGAAGTTGTAAATGTGTCTATTTACACAGATTTTCAGCATTATAGAATTCAACAGCTTTCCATCAGCAAAACAGTGCTTGTGTGGGCTATGGGCCAAGACACGGCCCTTCGCCTCCTCTTAAAAAATTGAACGCTGGCCATTCAGAGGAAGGGGCAGGCTGAAAGGCAGGAGTGCAGCCAGTGGCCTGTAAGCCCAGGGAGACGTGAGAGGAAGCCCCCCATCAACACTCTGTGGAGGTCAAGGAAGGCAAATCCTAAAGCAGCTACTAGGCTGCACCACAAACCAGTGGGGGCAGAATCCAGCCTGCAGGGGGTGAGGAGGTGGTGACAGTGAGTGTAGGCACCTTCCACAGGTAACCTAGTTGTGTGGGGACGGGGGAGATGGGGCACAAGGAGAATGGGGGATTTTGCAGATGGGATACATTTGAGCATTTTCAGATTCAGGAGAAAGTGTGGGCAGGGTGGGGAAATGAAGCAATCAAGGCAATGGCAAACTCTGAAGAGATCACAGTAGAGATGGAGTGGGAGGAAGGACAGGCTGGGCTCAGGGCGAGGGTGTGGCTGTGGGGAGATGCTGAAGTCTTACATTCCAACAGCAGAGGAGTTCAGGGAAACGGTGATCAGCTGCGTGACAAGCTGAGGGCATGGGCTGGAGCTCAGTTCAGATCGCTGCGTCACCTTGGGCAGGTCCCTAAACTCTGATGATCCATTTCCTCCTGGGTTGATGGGGATAATGTCTCCCTTGCAGGAATGCTGTCAGAAATATCAGCGCTATTGCAAGTTTATTGTACTATCTCTGGTACATGGGGCATCAGGACATGGGAGCTGGCGTTGCTGCGGATGCCACTGCAGCGGGCACTCTAGGAACTCAGAGACCCACATGTAGTACAGCTTGTCCACAGGGAACTCGGGGCAGCGGGTGAGAGTGTGAGGCAGGACCAAGGTCTTCGGGGAATGTAGGGGTGACCAGGAGGTTAAGTGACAGGAAAAGCGGAGGGATGGCACAACTTCAAAAGAGGAGAGAGAGCAAAGGGGATGGAAAGCAAAGAGCCAAAGGTACTGCTGGTGGGGGGGGGGGCAGCGAGAAACATGTGACCTGGGTGTGGGAGGCGTCCCCTCCCCCTGCCACCAGCCTCCCCCTACCCCATGCTCTCAGGGACCAAGAGACCCAGGAGAAGGAGGGGGCGGGGAGTTCTGCATAAGGCTGAGGATGAAGAGGAGCCTGTTCACCATGGAACATGGGCGGTGGAGAGCAGAGCTGGGATATGAAGAACCACCTGGAAAGGAGGACGGGGGGTACAGTGGTTAGCACAGGGATTCTGGAATCAGCATGCCCAGGCTGGCCTCCTGAATCTGCTATTTATCAGCAGTGGCTGCCATTTCACCCCTTTGTATACTGGTTTCCTTGCTTTTAAATGGGGATAGTAAAAATGCCTTGCTGGTAGGGCTGTTGTATGAGTTAGCTTGCTTAACCTTTCTAACACACTTAGAACAGTGATGGCTCAAAATAGACAAATGGGATCTAATTAAACTCCACAGCTTCTGTACAGCAAAGGAAACAATCATTAGAGTGACCTGGCAACCAACAAAATGGGAAAAAATTTTTGCAATCTACCCATCTGACAAAGGGCTAATATCCAGAATCTACAAAGAACTAAAACGAGTTTACAAGAAAAAAACAAACAAGCCCATTCAAAAGTGGGCAAAGGATATGAACAGACACTTTACAAAAGAAGACATATATGAGGCCAACAAACATATGGAAAAATGCTCATCATCACTGGTCACCAGAGAAATGCAAATCAAAACCACATTGAGATACCATCTCATGCCAGTTAGACTGGTGATCATTAAAAAATCTGGAGACAACAGATGCTGGAGAAGATGTGGAGAAATAGGAACAATTTTACACTGTTGGTGGGAGTGCAAATTAGTTCAACCATTGTGGAAGACAGTGTGGCGATTCCTCAAGGACCTAGAAATAGAAATTCCATTTGACCCAGCAATCCCATTACTGGGTATATACCCAAAGAATTATAAATTGTTCTATTATAAAGACACTTGTACATGTATGTTCACTGTGGCACTGTTTACAATAGCAA